>JAEBUT010000019.1:328005-378066 GCA_020011035.1 Amanita subjunquillea | reverse complement strand
CCTCCCCAGTTCATCACATTTTATTCACCTGTCTGGAGCATCTGCCAATCTTAGTCAATTGACCATTTCTTGACCATAATTTGACTTCACATGACTTTCTTTTGACTATACTTGACTATGCATGACTTTCTTTTGACTACACTTGACCATATGTTGACCATACTTGACTACAGTTGACTGTTGGCTGACTAAATTGAGCTGCTGTTGACTATTGCCTGACTATTTTAATCTATACATAACATCACTGCCTAATTGATAACTCAAGTGGATACATGTCATACCACAATGATAGAATGGAAACATGTGGCCATATTCACATACAATCAACTGAACCTGAATATATTTATCAACTTTGACCAGTACATGACTGGTCCTGACTGGAGTTTGACTGGTCCTGACTACAGAGGACTGTGGTGTGACTATTGGTGACTGTTTATTTTTACTGAGAGTCACCACCGAAACCCAACTCGCTGAGTATCACCGCGATTTCGCTGCAACAGCTAATTATCTTGTAACCAAGCACCGCATGACTCGCCGCAAGGCAAGCATTATGTACATGTCCGCACTTCCAGATGAGGTCAGGCCAGATATTACAACTCGGTTGACAATCAAATGCCCAGATGTTCGACCTGACGAGGGATACAACCTCAAAGAAATGAACAACGCCACCCAATTTGTCATCAGCTCAAGGCCTGTGATAGCCCTCCTTGCAGCCACATCACCACGACCACCAACCGCCGCACCTCCACCTCCACCGACGCCGCCCCGCGCCCAAACCTCGTCTCAGCCACTGCCAGCCCGAATATTCGATGGATGCATCTTCTGTGGAAGTACAGACCACTGAACTCCGTGGTGTCGCATGCGAGAAGAATATGTCAGGGAAGGGAAGATAAGAATCGTCAATGGCAGGATCCAGCTACCAAATGGAGATGAGCCAAATATAGCACCATACAGGTATTACGGACAATGGTTCAAGGAAAGAATCGATAAATGGCACAAGGACAACAAGGCCCCCACGCCTCCTGATACACGAGTAGCATCAACCAATATGTTAGAAGTTGCTGATGATGTTGATAACGCCGGTTCCTACGCCGCTGCTCCAAAATCCACCACTGCTGCCCCAAAATCTAAGCAAACTTCCCCTCCGATGCCTCCTACCGCTTCGACCTCATATAAAGGGAAAGACAAGGAGGAACCTACATTTAAGTTCCGATCACCGATTGATGACACATCAGCCTCAACCCGAATCGTGGACCATCTCCTCAGCCTACTGATAACCCTAACCACTAAAGACATTGTGGCACTCTCGCCGGCCATCCAGAAAGACTTGCGTCACTGGTTACCGCCAAATGTGTGGACTCTGCATCCACCAACGAGATATCAGCTGCCGACGCCGAGCCGCCAGACGACATGGAAGGTCCAATCGAAGTCCTGATGGCAACCACCAAACCCATTGAGAGTCTACGCGCCGTAGACGGAACACTGGGAGGGAAAGTGCAGTGCGAATGCATTGTGGACAATGGGTCCGAAATAATAGTCATCAGGAAAGACAAGTGGGAGCGCACCGGAACTGAATATATACTGTCAAGGAGGATCATGATGGAAACGGCAAACGGTTCATCAAGTTGGACACTAGGCATCACAAAGAATCTTAGCATGACCATTGGAGGTCTCACTGTCAACATACAAGCATATATTGTCGAAAACGCGCCATATGAAGTTCTCCTCGGACACCCATTCTTTACACATTTCTCTGCCATCACACGAGACTATCCAACTGGCAGCCAGGACATCACGATTACGTGCCCAACCGCCGGCGCATCAACAACCATCGTCACACAAGCAAGGACAAGGAGAAGTGGAGTGCCAAAAACGGGTTTTTGATTGTTGATGAATCACCACAATGGAGACAAGACATTTCGAGTCCGCCACCCACCACCAATAATGTTCATAATGCCGAACCACACATAAATATAGCCACGCCGATATTACTCCAACACTCATTTAATCATACGCCTAATACCACCAAACCGCTGTTGATACCAAACACCGCCAAACACATCCCTCAAGCGTACACAGTGGGGGAGGGTGATAACCCATACCACTTAAAGCAGGAGCATTTTGTGGAGATGTTGACAGTGCCAAAGACGACCGGGAACACTCTTTTACCATACAAAGGACACCGTAGTAGCATTGCATTAGAAATTGAGTTAGATTCCACCACCGAAGTATACACATATAAGAAAGTCACCAACCGTATTAAGCCTGTTGCCACCACCCTGCCAGAAAACTTCCGCATCGTCCACTGCATACCATCTGATCCCCTGGCTGACCTTCCCACACTGCCGACACAGCCACCGGATTTCGCCCCAGGAACCAGATACATGGAAGAACAAATGAAAGCCCAAAACATCAATCCTTAACCGCCGAAGAAGAAAAACTTGTTCACCACCTAATCAGGATACATGAAGACGGCTTTGCATGGACAGAGGAAGAAAAAGGAAAATTTACTGACAACTACTTTGACCCCGTGGTGATTCCGACCATCGAACATGTGCCATGGGTACTCAAGAATATACCGATTCTGCCCGGAAAATACAACGAGATCGTCAAGATTATCAAAGACAAGATAGCTTCCGGAGTTTATGAGCCATCGAATTCATCGTACCGCTCCCGATGGTTCTGTGTTACAAAGAAGGATGGGAAGTCACTATGAATAGTCCATGACTTACAGCCGCTCAACGCCGTAGCAATCAAGGACTCCGGACAACCACTGAACATGGAACTACTAGCTGAATTGTTCAGCGGGTACTCATGTTACGCCACATTCGACCTATTTGTTGGTTTCGACCAGCGCCAACTTGCGGTAGAGTCAAGAGACCTGACCACCTTCCAAACACCACTGGGCACCTTCCAATTGACATCCATACCTATGGGATATACGAATTTGATGCAGATCCAACATGGCGACCTTACATTTATCCTGCAAGATGAGATTCCGCATGTCACTAAACCTTTCGTCGACAACTGCCCCTGCAAAGGCCCGAAGACATGCTACAAACTACTGGACGGCACATATGAACCTATTCCAGAAAATCCCGGGATCCAACGATTCGTGTGGGAACATATGCAAAACATTAACCAGGTCATTCAGCGTGTCAAACACGCCAGAGGCACGTTTTCAGGCAAAAAATCATTCTTTTGTGTACTGGAAGCAGTTATTGTTGGGCATAAGTGTACATATGAAGGCCAACTTCCAGACGAGTCACGCATATCGAAAATCAAGACCTGGCCCATTCCAGAAAGCATCACTGAAGTGTGAGGATTCCTAGGAACACTCGGCACCATCCGTATCTACGTCAAAAATTATGCCAGGCATGCACGAATGTTATCAGACCTCCTTCGGAAGGATATCGAGTTTGAATTTACAGAGCACCACATCGCCACCTTTGACAACTTGAAACAACTTGCAATTAACTGTTTGGCAATCCGAGGACTCGACTATGAATCGGATAACGAAGTAATCTTAGCAGTCAACTCATCTTGGTACGCAGTAGGATACTGGCTTTCGCAAATCGGCGATGACAAAAAGTGCTATCCGAACCGGTATGGGTCCATTACATTTAACGAACAAGAGCAGCGCTACTCCCAATCAAAGCTCGAACTGTATGGACTGTTCCGCGCCCTCCGGGACGTCAAGATATTCATTATTGGCGTCAAGAACCTCATAGTTGAAGTAGACGCCAAGTATATCAAGGGAATGATCAACAACCCAGACATCCAGCTGAACAACATCATCAACAGATGGATCACCGGAATACTGCTATTTGACTTCACCCTTTGCCACGTCTCTGCCAAGATACACACGCCGGCCGACAGGTTATCAAGGTGACTGGCATCTGAAGACGACAAGCCACAGGATGACACCGACCCCGATGACTGGATTGATGAAGCTAACGGATTTTGCGCCGAGGCTGCTAATTGGACCTTTAGACCACGAACCATGGTGGCGTCATATGAGATTACCACTGAATCCCAAATTCAACTGCCCAGGTCTGACAAGCAAGACACAAGAGACGCCGAGCTCCGACGCATAGAAGCATATCTTCAGGACCCACAGCGACCTGCCGACATGCCGGCGGACCGCTTCTGACAATGGATGTACAAGGTTCAAAGGTTCTTTGTTCAAGGCAACCGGTTATGGTACCAGGATGATCACCACCGGCACAAACTGGTCATTTTTGACGATGCCAAGCAGTTATGAATAATCAAGGAAGCACATGATGACACCAGACACAAAGGCATCTTTGCTACATGGGCGCGCATCCAGGATCGGTTTTGGTGGCCTTCCCTTGACAACAATATCAAATGGTACATCCAATCATGCCACAATTGCCAAGTAAGAAATGCCCAGCATTTGCATATTCCACCAACGGTGCCGGAACCAGGAGGGCTTTTCAGAATCGTGCACATGGACACCATGAAAATGCCAGCGTTGGGAGGATACAACTACATCACACAGGCCCGATGCTCACTATCTGCGTGGCCCGAGTATCGCATGCTCAGAACCGAGAAGGCCGAAGGAATCGCCAAATTCATATTTGAAGATATCCTATGCAGACATGGAGCCATAGAAGTCATAGTCACCGACAACAGTACACCCTATGTAGCGGCGCTCGAGGTTTTGCGCCACCGATACGGGATCAATCACATTCAGATATCGCCATATAATTCACAAGCAAACAGTATAGTCAAGCGCCGTCACTGTGACGTCTGGGAATCGTTAATCAAGGCTGCCGACAGCGACGTCTCCAGGTGGAACCAAGTAGCGCCATTTGTATTCTGGGCCGAGAGGGTCACCATCCACCCGACTACAGGCTATAGCCCGTATTACACTGCGCACGGCGTGGAACCGGCCTTGCCACTCGATATTACAGAAGCAACATATCTATGTCCACCAATCACAGCCGAAACTACCACGCAGGATCTCATTGGGTACCGTGCTCGGCAACTGCAGAAACGAGCCACGGACCTTCAGGCAATCCGGGATACGGTTTACAAAACACATTTGGATGCAGTCTGGAAGTTAGAACAGTGGTTCCAAAACACTATCAAGAATTTCGCATTCAGGAAAGGCGATCTCGTGCTTGTGTGAAACAGCAGGATCGATATGGAACTCGATCGTAAAACGAAACCCTGGTACTTGGGACCGATGGTTGTCATTTGAAGAATGGAAGGTGGATCATACATACTCACTGAAACGGATGGAGCACTTTCAAGGCTACGGTATGTGGCCAAGCGACTTATTCCCCACTTTTCTCGTAGTATTATACCCGGTGAGAAAATTTCATGTTTACTTAGTAAATCGGACAAGGAGTTGTATATGATGACACATGCATCCAATGAGGCCTCCATCGCTGACGGTGATCGTGATGGTTTCAGTGACACAACGGATGCCTGATGCACTCCGCGAACAAACCTACTCTTTTTTTGACGACCAGATACTCTACACTCATTTATTTAATTACCAGGGCAGCCAGCGACGATGCAAACAACACCGAGTCCCAAGCCGCCCACTACTCCTTTCTGCTCTTGTCCTTGCCACGTCCCCGGCCACAACCTTTACCCTTCTGCGATGCCGCTTCAGCACGATAGACCTCCTCCCGCAAATCCTCCACCGATTGCCGCAATGTCTTCATCAATTGGAGATAAAACGAGTCGAGGGTGGCTATTTGCTGCTCGAGTGCACCCATACACCTTCCAAAGTCTGCAGGAGCCTGCACCGGAGGCCCCATAATCCGCGAAGATCCTGCGACCGGCGCACCTTTTGACACAGCTGCCTTGCTCACAGCGAGTGTGCCTTCCTCGACGGCGCTATCCCTCAAATTCCCCTTGCTGCGTGTACGCAGAGGCTGCTCCTCCGGGCTGTTCCCTGGCTCCACCTTCCTCTTATCACCACGTGTTGGCGTCTCTGGAACCTTCTCTGTAATGGCGATTTTCTCCACGCCCCACACCAACGAACTTGCACTGCTTGCCGCAGCCAACAAAACCGCTCTTGATGACCGGAGGCCGGAAGCCAATGAGCACCTGACCTTCCGACCGTGACAGAAGTCGCATGACGAGCGGCCAGGAGTAATCACGCAATTACGGCCATCTTGGGCACATTTGATGCACTGCTGCACATCCAGGATCAGTGCTGGCACTCAGATGTAGTCAACTACAAACGAACCTGGGAATCTTCAGTCAGAACAGCTTCTGGCACCAAAACAGGATGAGCGGACACACGCTTCCTTGCGACGGGACATCTGGGGGTCACACCTTCTGCACGTGAATCCAGATGAGCTAAAGATGATGGCAGTACCCCGACAAGCACACCAGACTGCTCCGCGCTGCTTTGAACGCTACTGGAGACCGAACGCCCAACATTGAGAAGACTCGCAGAGTCTTCAGGACGAAGGCTTCCGCCCGACGATGAGCATGCCATGGTGACTGCTGCACCCAGTTCCCATAATGACTGGCGGAGCCGATCGTACTGATCGAGGCCATCCTTGACAATGGAAGGGAGGCGAGGATCCACACCCTCTTGATCGAGCTCGCCCAATAGGGTTCAAATCTTATCCTAGGGAATCGTTAGACAAGGCACTACAATGACAGACCACACACGACATCATCCCATGCTAGTTCCAACCATAAGCGACAGCAGGANTGTACATGGGGTTTATATCGTTGGAGAACAAAGGAAACTATAAAAAGGAATGAAATGTTAACTACCTAAGAAAGGAAACATGAAGGTAGCTATAAAAGGAGATAGCGTCCAGGCAGTATGATGCGCAGTATAAGGAGACATGATGGATATGAAACGTTATATGAAACAAGAGAGACGAAAGAAGAAGGAACTGTAACAGAACCAGATTGCGAGGTGGATGGAGAGCGGTGTTTAACTGATTGATTACATCCACTAATGCTCTCCCTTGCTCCGCCTGCTCAACTGGTGTATGTGCGTTCCATGCAGTTGCACTTGCTGCATGTCCAAAAATGCCTACAGCTACTGTGATGAGTCCCACCATCGCCTGTATGATCGTGTTTGTGATGTTGAACCCAACCAAATAATGCTGTTGGACCGACTTGGCCCCTCCATACTTCTCCAGTATCTCATCCGCTCCCTTGCCCCATGCATCTCGTTCTACGTGGAATTTCACCTCCCTCATATTGAAGGTTACTTTTACCATGGTGTCTGGATCTCTCATATCCCTTTCATATACCGCTATCTCTCCCCATGATGGATTGTACAGCCATGCGAATGCTCTCCAGTACTGTCTTTTAAACAACCAAAGGTAGCACAATCCTGGTGTTTCCGGTCCCAACCCAGTGAATCCCTTAGGCGGCAACACTTTTTTGCTCGCGTGTTGTACCTGCTGATTCCACTTTGTTATGTCAATATAACTGGGTGGATGTACCATTTCCAGTTTCATTCGCATCTCTTCTTTCAATTCCTTGTTGAACCAATCACCTGACGGTTCGCCAAACCAGTTTGTTGTGAACTGACGTGTAATTTGTCTGCCAGCTCCCTGAAAGTGGTTTGATTGTACCGCCTGTGTGTAAGTCCGTCGCGGGTATACAACCTCCTTGTCATTCTTGGCCGCACCAAGAGTGATCTTCTTCCACCAATAATCTTCTGCAAATTTATCAATATCCTCCCAGTTGTACATTGATTCTACTTGTATCGTTCTGTTTTCTTCAAGTAGAATTTCGTCTCCCAGATAGATATGATATACTCCGTTCTCATCCCCATTTTTCAACACAAATCTAATGTAGGGTTTCCATAAGATATGAGCCCACGACACCCACCTCTGCCATGGTTGGATAACTTGGCCATTGATACTTGGCATAGTATTTTGGCTCGAAGAGATACATATAACAGTATCCCTTTTGTCTCCATGGTTCTGACGCTGTTCGTTTATAGTGACCCGGCTTGCCAGGTAACTTGGCTTCTACTTTGTCCACCCATCTTGTGATGCGCCGTTGCTGTTCCTTCAACATCTCCTCCCCGCATGCTGGTAAGAAATAATCCAAGCTCAACGTTTTATGGTTAAGCATCCCCAGTCCCTTGTAATCTTTGGGGTGTGACCAGTTCCGCTTTATGGATTGTGTATACTCATTTTGTTTTGTCATAAGGCGAGTATTGTGGTGAGCTTGAACTATTTTTATATTGCTGCGGTTTCATTATGTTGCCGTTGAGTGCATGCATCAACTGATTCCGTTCCTTGGCAGACAGAACCAACCCCTTGTGTCTTAATGTTATCATGTTCCATCCTTGTGTCAAAAGTTGAATGTTTGATGGCGTGTCAAACAATGCAATCTACCAATGTCTGGTAGTTCAGCACCTCTTGACGCTCAGCCTCCTCAAGCCGCCATTGACGATGCAGCTTCTTGTGCTTCTCCTGCATCAGCGCCTGCCATGCCTCTTCTTGTTCACAGATTGACACCTCCTCGAGTCATTCTGCCTCACACTGAGCTTCACGCTGCAGCCTTCTCTTTTCTCTTTGTTGCTCTTTGAGCCAACAATGGTACGCCCTGACATGAGTGTCACGTTGTTGCCTATCCACCACAGTGGCAACCTGCTTCTGTACTTTCTTAACAGTTGCACATCCTTGCGCCCATTCTGCCTCAAAGGCAACTCCGATCTCAGCCAACATCATGTTGGCAAATGGCAACACATAGCGAAAGGTTTGTTCCATCGTGACAAATGAAACGTGTGACAAATGTGATGATAAGATGATGATATGATTCGCTTATGTAACAAATCCGCGGAATGCCTCGTGTTAGGCACATGTTATAATCTGTAACAAAAATGTTCAACTGTTTCTACATCTCAGCACAGTAGACAACAGTCTGTTCACTCAGCTGTATGGATGACGATCTCAGTTGAGATGATGTTGACAAAGGGAAGTCGTCCAACAGTGATGACTTCAAAGGTGTGGTACCCGGGACTTCACTAGAGTGTCCTCATGCTCAGTTCAATAGAACCAATACATGATTGGTATCTCTAGACTGTACACCCTTGATATATGACACACCAAAGAAGTTGTCTTTGTTGTCGGCCAATGGCAGTCAGGCCTGATCTGTACTGGTGCACCTACACCACATAGAGACAAGGGTCCTCCTAACTGTTTTGTCACTAGACCTCGGTTTTTGTTCGCCACACTATGTGACTCGCCGATGCTGCTCTACAGCCAAGGGCATACTCTGTCAACACAGCTGTTTGTCGCCTAGTAAGAAACAAGTTGATGTCACCCAGAGCGTGGTGATGTTGACGGAAAGTAAATGAAAATGGTTTGCCTCGTGCAACGATGAGCAAGGCATGCTCGTCACTATTGAGTCAAACAGTGAGGTAGTAAGCCTTACGATTATGTTAGAACATCAGTTCCACACAACCTCAGGGTTTGAGTGAGAGAGAGAGAGAGAAGCAAGAGCAATAGTTGCTGTGTGGTACAACACAAACAATTGTAAGGCTAAGGTACAATAGCTACTAACCCTCCTTATATACCTTTCACCTCATGTCCTCCATGAGTCAATCATGTGACTCTCCCCTCATGGCTTCCGATGACTCAGCCATCCTTGCCTTGCTGACCTAACCTCCTGTGGCTGTGTCCATTATCTAATCAAGGAACAATAAAGAAAATGAGAAATTGTAACAGTTTTCCTGTAGACGTTTCAATATGTATATCTAGTAATGAAATCTAATGAGACTTGTTTGAAAAGTTCACATTTGGATCCAATAGGTAGAAGGGCGGAGTGTTCGGATGAGTATTCACTTTCATCGTTTGGCAGGTAGCGCAAACTGTAATCCATTCTTTGACATGTTTTATACATGCCTGGCCACCAGTATCACGTGTAGAAGTTCAAGGGTTTTCATGCGTCCTGGGTGTCCAGAGGTGAGCAATTCATGAACTGTGACAATCTGTGTCCTCAGTGTTCCATTATCTGGGATGTATGCTCTGTCAATATATCGAATGATTCCGTCAACAAACGCCCAGTCCTGGAGCTTAGATTTAATTGGTGGGGCGCGTTGGGTTTCGATAACTTCGATAATTGTGCACCTGAAGCTGTCAAGTGACGTAGCGTCTCTAATTTCTTGGGCTAGGTCTGTAGCAATGAGGCGAATGAACTTGTTATCTGGTAACATTGTCACATCGTCTTGAGCATCCTCGCCTTTCATATGATCAGGTCAGCGAGAAAGGGCATCTGCTTCAAACATCTTGGTGCCAGGTACGTGCTCAATCTTCAGGTCAAATTCCGAGAGCATCATGGACCAGCGTGCTTGTCGAGGAGTTAATCGTTGGGGTGACCGATAAAATAACAGATTCTTATGATCGCAATGAACCACTATGGGATGTAGCGATCCATGAAGTAAATGTCGCCATGCCTGTAGTCCTTTGATGATTGCTAGTAATTCTCGATTGTAGATCTGGTAATTCTGTTCTGTAAGCGTCAAGGCATGTGAAATAAATCCACATGGATGAAGTATCCCCGTTGTATCTGCTTGTTTAAGCACCGCCCCAGTAGCTTTGTTCGAAGCATCTGTTTGAAGAATGAATGGTCGGGTGGGATCAGGCATGCGTAAAACGGGCATGGATGAGAACTTGTTTTTAAGCTCTTCGAACGCTGTCTGACAAGTGATCGTCCAGTCAAAGAGTAGACCCTTCTTTGTTAAATCTGTCAATGGTTTCGCTATGGCGGCAAAGTTGCCAATAAACCACTGGTAGAAATTTCCAAATCCGAGGAAGGATCTGACTTGTTTAACCATTGTTGGTGTTGGCCAGTCTCGAATTCCTGCAAGTTTAACAGGATCCATTTGAATGTGTCCGGGTGTAATGATCATGCCAAGAAATTCGACTTCTTGAACGCAAAATTTGCATTTCTTGAGTTTCAAGAATAAGTCATTTTCCTGCAGGTGATTCAAAACGTGTTCTGTATGCTCTCGCATTTCTTCTTTTGTTTTTGCACAGATCAAGATATCATCCATATAGATGATGAGCCATCCTTTGTTTATCATGTCCTGGAAATATTTGTTCATCATCATTTGGAATGTTGATGGGGAGTTGCAAAGACCAAAGAACATGACAGTTGGTTTGTACAGTCCTTGATTGGTTATAAACGCCGCTTTCCATTCATCTCCTTCTTTGATTCAGACATTGTTGTATCCCCAGCGCAGGTCAAGTTTGGTAAAGTAGTTTGCGCCTTCTAGCTTTGTCATTAAATCGGAGACCAAGGGTAATGGGTAGGCGTTCTTAATTGTCCATTCATTTAGGTATCGATAGTCTTGGCAAGGTCGAAGTGTGCCGCTTTCCTTCTTTGAGACAAAGAAGAATGGCGATGCTTGTGGTGATTTAGATGGTCAAATGTATCCTTTATCAAGTTGCTCCTTGATCCATTCATTGAGGGTTGACTGTTCTTTTAGTGATAACGGGTAGATTTTGTTGACTTTTGGCGTAAATCCTGTTTTGAGTTCGATCGCATGATCCCATGGGCAAGAGGATGGGAAACACTCTGACGCTTTCTTCTCGAAGGTGGCGTGCCAGGGCGTGTATTCAGAAGGTAGAATTATGGGCGCTTCGTCTCTTTTTGCCTGATGTTCGAGTGCCTGTGATGCCGATGTTTTCACCCTGATCCAATATTCGTCTTCTCCCCATTGTCGATTGTCTAATGCCATGCGCCAAATAGGTTTGGTGTCTTCTGAATCATCGTCCATTTGGAGGGTTTTCTTCTTTCGCCAATTGATCGTAGGATTATGCTGTTCTAAACCATGGTATCCCAAAGATTATTGCTTGATCTCCAAGATTAGTGATCCATAACCAGTTATTGTATGTTCTTCCTTCGATAGAGTAGGTAAGGCAGGTGCGATGGGTGATTAATCCGTTCTGATTGATAGTTTATCGAAATTTCTGAATGTAGGCAGGGATGTCGATGTCTCCGCCCACTTTGACTTTATCTAGATCATTCAGGGTCCTGGCTGCGCTGTCAGATTCTCCCCAGTCGCTCAAGAATTGTCGTCTGAAGCTGGGGTAATTATCCCACGAAAGTGTGTATGTGCTTTCTGCTGATTTTCCTTTGGTTGCTTCTGCTGCTTCCAATTCTCCTTGAAGATTGGCCTTCCAATTGTCTAGTTCTTCCCCTAGATGAAGGAAAATGTATTTGATTCGCTTTTTCGATGTTTCGAAGCGCCCTTCATCAAGATCGAATACATCATCAAATGTGTTGATGAAGTGTTTCGCTTTAGAGCGCTGTCCTTTGAATTCCTTAATGGAGATCCCCTTTATTCCTTTTGAGGCTGTTTCCTTGTCTTCTGACATGTCCTTCTTTGGGTTCCTGTTTCGGTCCTGGTGTTTCAGGTTCGTGTTTCGGTTCTGTGCCTTGTTTCGAGCTTTCTCCTTTTTTCGGTTCGTCCCCAAAGGCTAGATCTATCTTGATCTGTTGTTGTTCTTTGTATTTGTCCCACTTGGCTAGTGTCTCCTCGTCTAGTGCAAGGAAGGTGAAATCTCCGAGTTCTTTGTTGACTCGAAACTCGTGCCACCAGGTGAGTTCAGGTTTGGTGTTTGGGGCTAGGAATAACTGATTGTTTTCCTCGTTCGCTTTGTTATACCAGTGAATCCAAATTTCTCCTGGTAACTCTTTGTTGGGGTCTCCTTCCTGGTATTCTCCTTCGAAGAGTTTGTCTGAGACCGGTAGGTTCTTTCTCTTTGTTCCTGAAACGTAGCACCAGACCTTGTGTGTTGTAGAAAAGTAGACTTCTCTTCGATTTAAGGTAGTACTTTTGTCTGTAACAAACAGAGTCGTTCGGGGGTCTAATCTGGGAGTTCCTGGTATCAATGGTGTCTGGCTAGTGACGATGCACTGAGCGGTTCCTGAGTTCCAACTTGTGTTACGGACNCGGTGTGCTCACGCATTTTCGTCTTTTGATTTGTGTGGGCACAGGATCAAGATGTCCGTCCATGATAAATGATGAGCCATTCCTTCATGTATCATATCTTGGAAATACATTGTTCATCAGTGTTTTGGAATGTCAAAGAAGTTGCAAAGACCAAAGAACATGACCAGCTGGTTCATTAATATAATCCTTGATGGGGTTATAATGCTGCCTTCCATTCATCACCTTCCTTGATTCCAAACAATGATTGTATCCCCAGTGCAAATCAAGCTTAGTGAAGGTTATGGCGCATGTCTTTGAAGGTTTGTGGGTTTTTTTGTGACCCCCCCCCGCCCCCCCCCAAATTTTTTGTTAAAAAATTCAGAAAAAAAAGACCAAGGTAGCAGATAAGCATTTTTGGATTGGTCCATTGTTTTTGTGGTATCAATAATGCTGACAGAGGTTGAAGTGTGCCCTCTCCTTTTTAAAGAGCGAAAAGAATGGTGATGCCGTGGTAGATTTAGAAACAGGGCAAATGTATCATTTGTTGAGTTGTTCCTTAACCATGTTGTTGAGGGTAGACTGCTATTTTAGTGATAAACAGGGTAAAATCTATGCCTGACTTTTGGTGTAAAATCCGGTTTTGAGTTTGATTCATGAGCCCATGGACGAGAGATGGGAAGCACTCTGAGAACGCGTCTTCTCAAAGGTGGGCTTGCAAGGAGGGTAGATTCAAAGGTAAACGGGGGCACTTACATCTCATTTACCCTGATGCTCATGCTGTGATGCTGAGGTATTTTACAAAACCTGAATCCAATATTTGTCGTCTCCCCACTGTTGGGTATCTAATGCCTTGCGCCAAATAGGTTTGGTGGTACGTCCTGATCATCAATGATCCATTTGGAGGGTTTTCTTTGCCAGTCAATAAGTGGGGGGGGATTAATAGTTGTTCGTAACCATGGGGTATCCCAAAGATTATTGCCTGATCTCCTAGAGTGGTGATGCATAACCAGTTTGTATGTGTTTTCCTTCAATAGAATAGGTAAGAAAGAGTGTGAGAGTGGATTAAGTCCATTCTGGTTTGATTGTTACACTCAGCATTCGTTCTCTAATTCGGTTGTTTTTAAGAGTTCTTTGTGGTAGATATTTTGATATTCATTCAGTAATGAGTTGCCTTCTGCTCCAACAGTCAATGAAGAGGCAGATATTCGTGGGTTTGAATGGTCGTTTGGCACAGTAATGGGAAATATGTTTTGGTTATGATTGGGAATTTAGCAATTACAGAAGTGCGAGTGCTAACATGTTCAAAATGAGTACTGGAGTTGTCAACGCTTTCGGGCATCTCCTTCTTAAAAACCCTCAGAGTTCAGTTCCTGGAGGGTGGGTTTTCAATGTTCCTTCCTCAGGGAGTTCTTTCAACAAGGCCCTAATGTGTTGGGCCGGCTGATTCCTTGAAGTTTTTCTCTATTGCCCTGATTTGTGTGAATTCTGTGGGAGGAGGACTGGTAGGACGACGTTTGGAGGCTGTTTTCCCTTGTGTTAGGTCAGTCCCCTGGATATGTGTCCCCTGTGTTCACACATATGAAACCTTGCCGGTCTTTTCGTTTCCTCCTTTATGGGGGCATCATGAAAGACATCCTGTGTTACAGCATTGATTTCCCCTTGATCCGGATGCGATGGTTTCGGGTTTCAGTTAATTGAAACATCCCGTTGTGTCATCCTGTCCAGAAGAGTCAGGGGTTTCAAGCAGGGTTTCCCAAGCAGTATGCAGGTGCTTGGCCAATCAATAAGCTGATTTCCAGATTAGAGGACTGCAGGTTATTTTCAATGATCTTTGTGCTGAAACTGATCAAGGGAGTCCGCTTTACAGAAGTAAATGCGCTGGCACCATGAACCCGGTAATTCTGGTGGAGTGGTATAGTGAATCTAAATTTTCTGAATATAGGCCAGGGATGTTGATATCTCTGCCCACTTATGACGTTATCTAGATCATTCAGGGTCCTTGCTGTGCTGTCCATATTCTCCCAGTTGCTCAAGAATTGGGTCCTGAAGCTGTAATGAGTTTCCCAAGGAGAGTGCAATGCACTTTCCGTGATTTGTCCTAGGCCGTTCATGGCTGCCTTAATGCTCCTTGAAGATTGGCGTTGCAAGTGTCTAGTTTCCTTCCCCTAGGTGAAGGAGAATGTACTGGATTCGCTTTTTCCGACATTTCAAAGTGCGCCCCTCATCAGATCAAAGATGTCATCAAAATAGTTATTGATGAAGGGTGTCGCCTTAGAGAGCACATGTCCCTTTGAAATTCCGTAATGGAGATTCCCTTTATCCCATTTTGAGGATGTATTCCTTGTGCATTTGACATGTCTTCTCTGGTTCGTGTTTCGGTTCTGGTGTTTGTCAGGTCTCAGGATCCTGTGTTCCTGGTTCTGTTTTGGTTCATGTGCCTTGTACAGTTTCGCCTTTTGGTTTCAACCCATCCTGTCTCAGCGGACTGTTTTTTATATCCAATCATTTTCTCAACACTAACTGCTCATTGTACACTTGGACGCTATCGTCCTTTGTAGCTACCTTCACATTTTCCTTTCTTAGGTAGTTTATTGTTTCAGATGCCTCTTATAGTTCCTTTGTTCTAATAATCGTATATAAAACCCGATGGTACTGTAGAGTAACGTCCAAGTGCCAACTTAGACGAGTTTGCTCTCAACTGACGATCAACTTGAAACCTCGTCTCTCTCTTGTTATCTCAAGACCTTCGGCATTCGAGTGTGAGCTTAGGGCATCTGACTCTTTGTCCAGCAGCTGAGAGTGGACCAAGACTCTGCTTGTCACTGTTGACTTAGAACAAACCACAACGAGGGCATCATCCATAACACAAGTTGGAACTCAGGAACTGCCCAGTGCATCGTCACTAGCCAGACACCATTGATACCAGGAACTCTCAGATCAGACCCCTGAACAACTCTGTTCGTTACAGACAAAAGTACTACCTTAATCGAAGGGAGATCTACTTTTTCTAGAACACAACAGGGTCTGGTGCTACATTTTCAGGAACAAAGAGAAAGAAACCTACCAGTTGCGGCAGAGGAAACTCTTCGAAAGGAGAGTACGCAGAAGGGAAAACAAAGCATCGACGAGTACCAAGGAATAAATTGGATTCACTGGGGTACAACAAAGAAAGACGAAGGACAATAAAATGTTCCTATCTCCAAACCTGAACCTGAACTTACTTGTGGCACAAGTTGCGATGAAATGAGAAATCAGGAAGATTTGCACATTCTTCCGCCGCCACTAGACGAGAACACTAGCCAAAGTGGAACGAATACATAAAGAAAACACAAACATATCAGGATAAGATCCCTTTGGAGAACGAATCAAAACAAGGATAAAAGCTAAACAAGCACAGGAGAAGCCGAAACGACGAAAACCCAGAACACATTGACCAGAAACCTGAGAACACCCAAACTGAAAGACATGGCAGAAGACAAGGACAAAGCCTCAAAAAAGGAATAAAAAGGGAATCTCCATAAGGAAAGTCAAAGGACAGTGCTCATAAGGCAAAAACAGTTCATACAACAGACATTTGAATGACATATTTGATCTTGGATGAAGGGCGCTGTGAAACATCAAAACAGCGAAGCAAATAATGTTCTCCTTCATTAGGGGAAGAACTAGATGATTGGGAAAGCAACTCTTCGATGAAGAAGAGAAGCAGCAAGATGCAACCAAAGAAAAATCACAAAAAGCAAATATACACTTTCCTGGGATAACGTACCCCCAGCTTCAGGACGCATTCTTAAGCAAACTGAGGAGAATCTAGTACGCAGCTAGGACCCTGAATGATCTAGATAAAGTCCAAGTAGGCGGAGACATGAGTCCCTGCCTATATGCAAAAATTCCGATCATCATACGTTGACGAGGAAGCCCTCGTCGTGGTTCGTTCTAAGTCAACAGCGACAAGCAGAGTCTCGGTCCGCTCCCAGCCACTGGACAAAGGTCTAGACACTAAGTCAAATGATGACGAAGGTCTTGAGAACGATGAGAGAAAAGAGCGTTCAAGTCGATCATTGTTGAGAGCAAAACTCGTCTAAGTTGGAACTGGAGTTACTCTACAATACATGGGGTTTATATACGATCAGGGAACAAAGGAAACTATAGAGGGAATGAAACGATAGCTACCTGAGAAAGGAAATATGAAGGTAGCTATGAAAGGAGATAGCGTCCAAGCTATACAGTGCGCAGTTAAGGGGAAATGATGGGTATGAAGCAGTTCGCTGAGAACAGAGGGCCGAAACAAAGAGGAAACTGTAACATTACCCCCTTGTGTATGCGAGAAGTCACCGACTTCTACCATGCTGTGTCCATGCGTGATCCTGCCGTGACTCGAGCCAAGTGACAATATTGCCTAAAGTCCGCTGCTGCCGTCTCAGCTCGCCATTGGAGACTTCGAACTGCTAGTTGCAGTTGTTTTGCCTGCGCTAGTGCTGAATCCCTTTCTTCAATAGTGAGGGAGGGAGTGAGGGTCGGTGGTGATGGTGAGCCCGGTGACAAAATCCAAAGGCTCGGCGAACTGGTTGTAGAGGACGAGTATTTCAGCGAGGCTGTCGCTGACATTTGGAGCATTGCGTTACGAGGGCGGACAACGATGGGAGGTGTAATGGTGGGCAGGAGGTTCAATGAGTTCCGCAGGATGTTCGTGCAATTCAGGGAGGTCGGCAAAATCGAAATCGTCAATGGTGATAGTGGTCTCGACAAAGACCTCGAGGGGAAAATCATGGGCGGCGGCGACGAAGGGTGAAAGGAGATCTACTGGTTCAATATAATAATGGCCACATGCGGTGACCAACAAGGCGAAGACAAGAGCGGCGAAGTAGGCGACATGGTGAAGGAAGACATTTCTGTTCGACTGTAAGAAGTTGGAGGTCCAATGTTGTCAAGGGGTTCTTTTTATCCTCTTAGAATACCTGTCATCCCAATGGACAGTTCGGAGTTCTCCATCCGGGGCCCGATAAGTGAATGTGGATGCTCTGATGCTGGGAAAATATTCGAGTTCTTCATCAGATTCTTCTGATTTGCTTAGCTCGTTCCTGGTAGTGGTGGAAACTTCGCTTTCAGCATTTGATTGTGTCAGGGTTGATTTCCTGTGGTGCATAATTTTCGGGTGAATTGGGTATAGTGGGTCCTCCTTTGCTGTCAAAATGCGTCTAAGAAATCGAGGCTCTCAGGTACTCTATTGAGGTTTGAGATTGCGTCTGGGAGTCGTCGCATAGTAACATCTGCAGATTTCCATTTCTTTGCTAGCGTCGCTTAGCCGTTCTGCAAAAAACAATAGTAGGGTCTTTCGGCGGAGGGCGTCGCTTTGGGTGTATACGTCATTGGTGTGGTTTAAAGGTCTGTTGGGGACGGAAGGTAAGGTGACATTGCGTCTGGTAGTATAGGTAATTCTTCTGGATCAAATGTAAGATCCATGTATTTCGGAAGGTAATGTAATCGGGCATTGAATGGAATTTCAACATGCCCCTGTGGGTGCGTTGCATGTCCGTTAAAAAGTCTGGGAGTCTTGTAGGAAATTAATTGGGTTGCTAGGGTTCGAATGAAATTGACTAATCGAGGTGGTTCTAAAGGGTTGATCGGAGGATGAGGGATGGGAAATGTAACAATTCGTCCTTTGAAGCTTTCGTATGGTTTCGGAGAATATCGTCCTCGAGTGGAACAATATTTCTTAGTGTATCTGATGTTTTGTTTGAGAGTTTGGCGGTTGCGATAGCGAGACATGGGTTCATAGCTGTCTTCTGAGCTTATATGCTTTTAAACACGTCCGCAGCATTGCTTAGATTGCGCTCGGGTTCCCAGGAGTTGTCATTCGGACCGTATCCCTTCAATCTAACCAAATATTGATATCCTGCTCCGCGTTTTCGATGTGTGAGAATTGCTTCCACCTCAAACTCTTCTTGTCCGTTTACGAAGATCAGGGGTGGAGTAGTAAATTGGTCCAATGCGGTTTCAGTGTCTCTTAATGGCATAAGGAGTGACGTGTGAAGACTGGGGAATTTCCCATTGTGTGGTAGCTTGAGCCATACCGTTAACTGGTCCAAAAGAAAAAAAAAAGAAAAAAAAAAAAAAAAAACAAAAAAAAAAAAAAAAAAAAAAAAAAAGAAAAAAAAAGAAACTAGGAGCTTGTTTCGATGTATAAAAGGTACCTTCTCGTGTTTAGCCCCGTTCCTATACTTGATATGGGGGGCATGTTGAGATTTCATCTTTTCGAATCCCAATACTTTATCTCCTTTTATGATTGGGAACTAGCTACCTGGTATCAATGGTGTCTGGCTAGTGACGATGCACTGAGCAGTTCCTGAGTTCCAACTTGTGTTACGGACTATGCCCTTGTCGTGGTTCGTTCTAAGTCGACAGTGACAAGCAGAGTCTCGGTCCGCTCCCAGCCACTGGACAATGAGTTCAGACGCTAAGTCAAACAATGACGAAGGTCTTGAGAACGATGAGAGAGAAGAGCATTCGAGTCGATCGTCGTCGAGAGCAAAACTCATCTAAGTTGGAACTAGAGTTACTCTACAGTACATGAGGTTTATATATGATAAGAGAACAAAGGAAACTATAAGAGGAATGAAACGGTAACTACCTAAGAAAGGAAATGCGAAGGTGGCTACAAAAGGAGATAGCGTTCGAGCTGTACAACGCGCAGGTAAAGGAAAATGATGGATATGAAATGGTCCACTGAGACAGGAGGGTGAAACAAAGGGAAACTGTAACACCTGCACTGCGACTGTGATAACCCTCTACACAACCTGACCGACAACAAATGTGGCACTCCCTGCAGAGGCGAGCTCTTCTAATTGAATGGAGCTGTTGATTAATTCAAGGTGGAACCAGCTTTGACTGTATGGGTCCCTGGGCGCACACAAGGTGGATGCCTTGTCTGGTTTGTGAAACATAGGCTCTAAGCCTCCTCGAGCACTGATCTGACATGTCAACATGGTTCGCCTCTCCTCTGTCACCATCCTCGAGTCTCCGAATTGTATTCCTATCGAGTCCAAGATGGATATACTGGCGCGCTCGGACACTGGTAGCCACAAGAAGGCTGCTCCTGGGGTAAATGAGACAAAGTTGTTGTGCGTTGGCAGTTTGACTGGGCTCGGAGGGATGTCTACCATGGAAGAGTCCGGATCTACTGTTGGAGGTTTGGCGCGATTGGATATCCTTGCCACAAGCGACAAATGAGCTGGCACTGAGAGTCGTTCGATTCATGTCAATGACTGTATGGTCGAGGGCGTTCCATTCATCATTGGTTGAGTCATGTATGCTTCGGCTGGTTGGGCGTGAGCATATCTGGGGCATCCTTGACACTCAAACATTTGACTGCTTTCTGGTCATGTCCTATAGCCAATCCCATGTGTTTGGCCAGGGTGTCACTGAATAAGTTATCAGTGAGAGAGGTAGCTGATACCTCTGGACGTTTAGGAATTGTTTTAGATCCCTTCAAAGACCCTGTCGGTTCGCAACTTGGCGGCAGTCTGGGCTTTCCTGCGGAAGGCCTGGCGCAGTCAACGTGCTGGTGCAGCTTAGACGCAGTTCTTGTGGTGGTTGGAGATCAATTTAGATCAATCTCAGGTCTAGTAGATTTGACCGCTGCTGAGTAGGGCAGTTTTGAGGGGGATAAGGTCCCTCTAGGTGACAGCCAGTTCGGTGAGGCTCCTTTGGACGCCTCTACTGTACTTTGACTGTTTGAGGAGGGTGACAGTTGTGCCTTTGGTTGAGAAGTGCTCACACTTCTCTTGGTGACGTGTCTGTCATCAGGAGGCTTAGAGCTTCCAAAATTGCTCAAACTAGTTGAGCACAGTACTAAGACCAGGGAACTATCCCACGTATTTGACGGGAGTTCAAAAGTTCATCCTTTCGTTTATACAAAGGTTTTTTTCCAAAAGACATCAATTAGGATGCCTTCATTCATTTGTGTGCTATGCTACCTATGGTAGTGTTAAAAAAGTGTAAAGGTTGTAGGGTTTTCTTTACTTAATCCCACCATGCGTCTTACACTGGACCAATTTTATTGGCAATGTAATGCAATGTACAGGTTTTTGGTAAAGAATAAACTGATTACCTAATTATTTTGAAGCGCAACATAAGGTTGCACGTACAAGCAACAAACAGATATATACAATTTTGCAAAGATGCGCATACAATTATGCGCATCGAGATAGTAGTCAGCAAGAAAGATGACAAGGAGAGTGAGGTTCTTGCGAAGACAACAGGGCCCTTACACCAGAGACCTCTCCAGGTCTTACTCTCATAGAGAGGAGATACTCACATGCTGGTAGGCAAGAAAGAGCAACTGAACGTATATTTTCTATCTACAGGTCTTATATACACTTTTTAGTGTATGTACATATTTGTGTATAGAACTGTAATTAAATATATGTAAATAAAAGAAATATAATGAAATACCCTCTAAGGGTCAAACCGGTGATAGTTGCGTTGAGGGCTATGCTTAGGGGTATTTGGGGTGAAGATCATTCAACACGTATCCATGTCAGGTATATAAAAGACTGGCCTGATCAATCTAATATCTGTCTTTCCATTGACGATAATTGTGATCATAACGGCACCTACACCTAATATCTGTAAAGTTTTACCTTTAGCAGTGGTTTGTACAAACCTTTTATCAATTAGCAGTTGATAATATAAGAAGTCATTTTGATTGTGAGTAAAGTGTAATGATGCTCCTGAATCTAGGATCCATGACAACTCATTTTCTTTACATTTCACACAATTATTGCAATGAGAAATATAATGTATATTTTCACTATATACATTTATACTACCATGTTGCTGTGAAAAGCATTTAGTAGTTTCTCTATTGACAAATGAATGACTTAAGGCTCACAGCGTCATCATCAAAGAGAGGATCTGTTATGGACGATGCCCTCGTCGTGATTCGTTCTAAGTCAACAGCGACAAGCAGAGTCTCGGTCCGCTCCCAGTTACTGGACAAAGGTCTCGACGCTAAGTCAAACGATGACGAAGGTCTTGAGAACGATGAGAGGGAAGAGCGTTCAAGTCGATCGTTGTTTAGAGCAAAACTCGTCTAAGTTGGAAATGGAGTTACTCTACAGTACATGGGGTTTATATACGATCAGGGAACAAAGGAAACTATAAAGGGAATGAAACGATAGCTACCTGAGAAAGGAAATATGAAGGTGGCTATGAAAGGAGATAGCGTCCAAGCTATACAGTGCGCAGTTAAGGGGAAATGATGGGTATGAAGCAGTCCGCTGAGACAGGAGGCCGAAACAAAGAGGAAACTGTAACATTACCCCCTTTGTATGCGAGAAGTCACCGACTTCTACCATGCTGATGTCCATGCGTGATCCTGCCGTGACTCGAGCCAAGTGACGATATTGCCTAAGTCCGCTGCTGCCGTCTCAGCCCGCCATTGGAGACTTCGAACTGCTAGTTGCAGTTGTTTTGCCTGCGCTAGTGCTGAATCCCTTTCTTCAATAGTGAGGGAGTGAGGGTCGGTGGTGATGGTGAGCCCGGTGACAAAATCCAAAGGCTCGGCGAACTGGTTGTAGAGGACGAGTATTTCAGCGAGGCTGTCGCTGACATTTTGGAGCATTGCGTTACGAGGGCGGACAACGATGGGAGGTGTAATGGTGGCGGTGGGGGGTTCAATGAGTTCCGCAGGATGTTCATGCAATTCAGGGAGGTCGGCGAAATCGAAGTCATCAATGGTGATAGTGGTCTCGACAAAGACCTCGAGGGGAAAGTCATGGGCGGCGGCGACGAAGGGTGAAAGGAGATCTACTGGTTCAATATAATAATGGCCACATGCGGTGACCAACAAGGCGAAGACGAGAGCGGCGAAGTAGGCGACAATGGTGAAGGAAGACATTTCTGTTCGACTGTAAGAAGTTGGAGGTCCAATGTTGTCAAGGGTGTTCTTTTTATCCTCAATTGAATACCTCGTCATCCCAATTGACAGTTCGGAGTTCTCCATCCGGGGCCCGATAAGTGAATGTGGATGCTCTGATGCTGGGAACATATTCGAGTTCTTCATCAGATTCTTCTGATTTGCTTAGCTCGTTCCTGGTAGTGGTGGAAACTTCGCTTTCAGCATTTGATTCTGTTTCAGGGTTGATTTCCTGTGCTGCAATACTTTCGGGTGAATTGGGTATAGTGGGTCCTCCTGTGCTGTCAAATGCGTCTAAGAAATCGAGGCTCTCAAGTACTCTATTGAGGTTTGAGATTGCGTCTGGGAGTCGTCGCATAGTAACCCATCTGCAGATTTCCATTTCTTTGCTAGCGTCGCTTAGCCGTTCTGCAAAATCAAATAGTATAGGGTCTTCTCGGCGGAGGGTCGCTTTGGTGTATACGTCATTAGTGTGATTTAAAGGTCTGTTGGGCGACGGAAGGTAAGGTGACATTGCGTCTGGATAGTATGGTAATTCTTCTGGATCGAATGTAAGATCCATGTATTTCGGAAGGTAATGTAATCGGGCATTGAATGGAATTTCAACATGCCCCCTGTGGGTGCGTTGCATGTCCGTTAAAAAAGTCTGGGAGTCTTGTAGGAAATTAATTGGGTTGCTAGGGTTCGAATGAAATTGACTAATCGAGGTGGTTCTAAAGGGTTGATCGGAGGATGAGGGATGGGAAATGTAACAATTCGTCCTTTGAAGCTTTCGTATGGTTTCGGAGAATATCGTCCTCGAGTGGAACAATATTTCTTAGTGTATCTGATGTTTTGTTTGAGAGTTTGGCGGTTGCGATAGCGAGACATGGGGTCTCATAGCTGTCTTCTGAGCTTATATGCTTTTAACACGTCCGCAGCATTGCTTAGATTGCGCTCGGGTTCCCAGGAGTTGTCATTCGGACCGTATCCCTTCCATCTAACCAGATATTGATATCCTGCTCCGCGTTTTCGATGTGTGAGAATTGCTTCTACCTCAAACTCTTCTTGTCCATTTAAGTGTAAACTGCATGGACTTTTTTGTTTGAGACTGGCTTTAATTTAGCTTTGAATTTTCCTGACTTGTTGAGTGGATTTAACCCTAATAGCCTTGCAAGTCCATCCAACTTTAATCCAATTGTGATGGTGATCTGATGATCTGAGCTCTCTGCTTCCATATCAGATTCTTTCAACAGGGAAGCATCTTCTTTCTCTAGTCTCTGTTTTACTTCACCTGCCAAACTCCTGATCCATCCAGTTGCCAATGTGCTTCTTGCTTGATCTGAAGATCTTTGATGAAAATGCAAATTCAGAAGATCTGTGTTCTCAGTCACAGTGAAAAGTAGCATCAGCACTGTTGACAATGACACAGATGAATCAAAATTCTCTTCAATGTACTTGCTGAATATTGAGAAAGGTATATCTGGGAATATTTGTTGTTCAAGGGGTGCAGCAGCAACTAAAGGCAAACTTGTGATAATCTCTAGCCAAATCCAGACCATCAAGAACTTGAGAAAATGATTGAGCATAACAAAAAACAACTTTGATATTGTTACATTACAACTTTCAGACAAAGAGCAGTACTATTCCACCTACTTATGCTTCTTTTTGGTAGAATCTTCTTTGGCCTTATTCTTCCCTTTCCCTTTGCAACCTGTTTCCTCCGTTCCTTTTCCTTCATCAAGTCAGAGAATGTATAAGAAGTTTGAGTTGCTCCCCAAACTTCCTCATCAGGCAGACCTTCTCCTTCCCCTTCAAGCCAATCCTTCAGTATGGGATAGTGTGCAATGTCATGAAATGCCTGAGTCATGTAGTTATGCCAGTAACTCTTGGACACAAACAACTCAATGATGTTTGTGGCATTTGGCTTCTTGATGTCAGCAGGCCATGTCCCATCTTTAACCATCCGTCTCATGGTATCTTGGGCTTTGAGACACTCTTTGTACTTGGCATAATTAAGCCTTATGCCAGGATTCTTCTGTGACTGAGCCAAGTGCTCAGTGATATTGAGAATGGTGATAAGTTCACGCTTTGACAAGTCCCTTCTTTGGTAGCAGCCTTGCTCAGAGGGGCTGCAGGACCAGGTTTCTCAGCAGGAGCTGCAAATATATCCCTCCCCTCAGCACAAACAGACAGTGCAAACTGATCATTGTCAGTCACCCATGAAACTGGTTTATCATCTTCCACAGCATGATTAAAACGACCTTTGAGATTCCAACTCCCTCCCTCATGCACATAAATTCGATAGTTATTGTGCCTTACAGGGGAATAGTCCCTTGCCAACTTTTCCAGAATTGGTCCCAATGTAGGCCCAGCCTCAGTGTTGAAAGTGAAAGTAGGCTTATGCTGAGATGGTTTGTGAGAAAGGTCAGAAAACAATTTGATAGTTCCTTTAGCAAGGATATGAGGTTCCAATATATCATCTGCATCACCCAGATTTAGCACATTGCCTATAGCTCTGCCCTCAACACTCCTCCTGTGACCTGGAAGAACCCTTGGGAGGGGAGAGACCATCTCAATATCCCCAGATTTTTCAAGCCCCATGTTGTCCAAAGCAGAAGCAATTTCACCAGACCTCTCAGGCCCATCCTGGTCATCACTACCCTCCATTTCTTCAATATCTGCAAGTGCATCCTCCACATCTACCTTCTTTGAACCTGCAGCAACATCCTCATCAGCAGATAGATCCTCAGCACTGTCACTGTCATCAGATTCCTCATCAGATTCTTTTCCCCCTGCTCTTCCTCCTCATCTGCTAGACGTTCACGATATGATTTAGATTGAGGTGCAGAAAAAGGCAAGTAGTGTACTCCATGTTTGCGAGGTGGAGGAGCAACTGAGATTTTCTTACTTTTTAAAATTTCCTCTGATCTGTAATGGCAGGTATTGGTTATTAAAATAAGTAAATACAACACTCATACTTGGTAGGTGCTTTTGTTGAAGTTCCCTTGTTTTTTTGAACAGGATATGTTCTATTTGTAAGTAGGGCAAGGGCATGCATTGAGTTATACAATGATCAAGTTGTAAATATACAATTAATATAATACAGCAGCAGTGGTACAGAGGACAGGGCAGAGGGTGGGGCAAATATACAATTTAACATAATACAACAACAGGCATGGTACAGAGAAGGTTGGGTTAAATATACAAATTGATAATATGGGGGGGGTAGGTCACACAGGGGGGTGGGCGGTCGCAGATGGCCATCAGGAGGTGGGCAGTCATTGGGCAGTGGGCAGATCACACAGGGGGTGGGCGGTCGTGGATGGTCGTCAGGTGGTGGGCAGTTGTCGGGCAATGGGCGGGTTGCACAGGGGGTGGGCGGTCGTGGGCAGTCGTGGACGTCAGGTGGGCAGTTGTCAGGCGATGGTCGTCGGGGTGGGGGGCGGGTCGCACAGGGGGTGGGCGGTCGCAGATGGTTGTCAGGTGGTGGGCAGTCGTCGGGCAGTGGGCGGGTCGCACAGGGGGTGGGCGGTCGTGGGTGGTCGTGGACGTCAGGTGGGCAGTTGTCAGGCAATGGTCGTCGGGGCGGGGGGGCGGGTCGCACAGGGGTGGGCGGTCGCAGATGGTTGTCAGGTGGTGGCAGTCGTCGGGCAGTGGGCAGGTCGCACAGGGGGTGGGCGGTCGTGAATGGTCGTCAGGTGGTGGGCAGTTGTTGGGCAGTGGGCGGGTTGCACAGGGGGTGGGCGGTCGTGGATGTCAGGTGGGCAGTTGTCAGGCGGTGGTCGTCGGGGGGCGGGTCGCACAGGGGGTGGGTGGTCGCGGATGGTCGTCAGGTGGTGGCAGTCGTCGGGCAGTGGGTGGGTCGCACAGTGGGGCGGGTGGTCGCGGATGGTCGTCAGGTGGTGGGCAGTCGTCGGGCAGTGGGTGGGTTGCACAGGGAGTGGGCAGTCGCGGATAGACGTCGGACAGGGCAAGGGGACGGTTGGCAGGTGGGCGGTCATTGGGTGGGCGGCCGTTGGATGGGTGGTCATTGGGTGGGTGGTCGTCGAAAAGGGAAGGTGGGCGGTCATCGCAAAGGAAGGCGGGTAGTCGTCGGATGGGCGGTTGTCGAAGGCGGGTAGTCGTCGGATGGGCGGTCGTTGGAAGGCGGGTAGTCGTCGGATGGGCGGTCGTCGGAATGCGACAGTTGGGTGGTCGTCATAATGCGACAGGTGGGGGTGGCAACGAGGAGAGTACGTGGCCGGGGAGAGCAGGGGAGCAGATAGGATAGGAATTGTCAGAATGTATTAGAATCAACAATGAAAAAAACATACGCTTGACTGGGTGCTTTATTCATCCCATTTCCTCCCTGGCTCGCGCGTTAGACGCTTTGCTGTCGTCGAGGGCAAACGGTGGCGGTTAGCAGCTGAAAAGCAGCTGAAAAAAAAACATTACGGTTGGCAGGTACTTTGCTATTGTGGGTTGGGTTAGGGTGGACCGAGGAACGAGCAGCGCACTACGCACCGTTGCTTTCCTCGTTTCGTTCGCTTTTCTCCTTCATCGTTGTCTTCATGGCCATCAAAACTGTTGTCATTGTTGTCGTCCTCCTCCTCGCGTCGTTTCTTCGATGCCTTGATTGATTTGTCCGATAAAACAGACATGGCGCGCTTGCGACCACTGCGGGTCTTCCTCGGTGACAGGGTCCCTGGGTGGGGCGGGGACTTCATTGCGTGGTGCGACGATGGTGTGGCAGCGCGCAGGCTGTGTCGGACAAAAATGGAATGATTAGTCATCCTGCCAAATGTGATATGTCACACAGTAATGTCACACAGTAGCCAACAGCGCGTCGTGACGGCCATTGTGACACATGTCACAAACATTTGACCTGAGTGCAGGCTCTGAGCAGCACCTGGACTCCAGCCAGTCCTGGACAGTCCAGGGACAGGGACTCCTTGCAAATCCAGGTAAAGTCCAGGGAATATGTGTGATAGTCCAGGTGGACTCCAGGTCAAGTTTGGCTGGGGTTCCCGTCCTTTGAATGCTCTGTAATGGAGAATCACCTTTATTCCTTTGGGAGGCTGTTTCCTTGTGGCCTTCTGAATGTCCTCTTTGGTTTCCTCGTTTCGGGCCTCGGTGCTTTGCGGTTCGTGTGTAGGTCTGTCTGCTTCGGAGCTTTCCCTCCTTTTTTCGGCTTTCGTCCCCAAAGGCTCGATTCGATCTTTATCTGTTGTTGTTCGTTTACGTATTTGTGCCCACTTGGCTAGTGTCTCCTCGTCGGTTCAAGAGGTCAATCCTCCGAGTTCGTTGGTTGACATCGAAACTCGGGCCAAACAGGTGAGTTCAGGTTTGGTGTCTTGGGGCTAGGAATCAACTGATTGTTTATCCTCGTCTCGCCTTTGTTACTGAACAAGTGAATCCTAGAAGATTTTCTCTCCCCTGGTAACTCCTTGGTTGGGTCTCCCTCCTGGTAAGTCCCTCCTTTCAGAAGAGGTGTGTCCTGAGACAACGAGTGTTCTCTTCTTTCCTCTTTGTGTCCTGGTGAAACTAGCACCAGACCTTAGTGGTGTTGTAGACAGTAGACTATCCTCTTCGTTAAGGTAGTACTTTTGGCTGTAACAACAGAGTTCGTCTGCGGCCGGGTCTGAATCTCGGGATTTCCGGGTAGCCACGTGGTGTCCTGGGCAGTGACGATGCCACTGAGCATATGCTCCCGAGTTCACAAACTTTGTTAAACGGACTATGGCCCATTGTCGTGGTTCGCTTCGTATCAAGTCGACATCTGACCACAAGCAGAGTCATCGCTCCGCGCTCCCCCCAGCCACATGGACCAAGTGAGCTCTCAGACGCTTAAGAGTCAAAACAAGGAACGAAGGTCTTGAAGTAACGACTGCGAGGAAAGGAGCAGACCTCGAGCTCAGACACTTCCGTAACGTCGAGAGCAAAAATCATCTAAGTTGGAAACTGACGAGTGTACTCTACAGTAGCAACTGAGGTTTATATATAAGAAGCAGAAAAAAGGAAACGATAAGAGGAATGAAACGGTAACTACCTAAGAAAGGAAATGCGGAAGGTGGGCTAAAAAAGGAGAGAGCGTTCGAGCTGGTACAAACGCGCAGGGTAAGAGGAAAAATGATGTGATTAGAAGGGTCCACGTGAGACAGGAAGGAAGTGAAACAAAAGGGAAACTGTAAAGCAACCCTGCACTGTGCGGACTAGTGGATAAACGGGGCCAGCTACAAACAACATGAACGAGCCCACACAAATGTGGCAGCTCCGCCGTCAGCCGCAGAGGCCCCGTACAGCCTTCATCATTCTAACAATTGAGTGCATAAGATTGAAGGAGAGGACAGGTCTGTGAGAGCGATTAATGATACAAGCTGTGGGGAAGATGAACGACAACCTCAAGATTTGCACACTGGGTAATGGGGGCCCGGGGCGTCACACGAAGGGAGGGGATGGAATATGTCTGGTTTGTGGAACATAGGCTCTAAGCCCGCCTCGAGTCGCCGGGGTGGATCTGACATGTCAAGATGGTTAGCCTGCTCCCTCTGTCACCGCATCCTCGAGGCTCCGATTGTATGCCTAATCGAGTCGCAAGATGGATAATACTGGCGCGCTCGGACACTGGTAGCCACAAGAAGGATGCTCCTGGGGTAACATGAGAAAGTTGTTTTTGTGGCGGTGAGCAGTGTTTGGGCACTGGGACTCGGAGGGATTCTACCCATGAAGAGTCCGGATGACTACTGTTGGAGGGTTTGGCGAGATGGGGATATCAGGGCCCACAAGCGACAAATGAGCTGGCACTGAGAGGTCGTTCGATTCATTCAATGAACTGTAAGGTTCGGAGGGGCGTTCCATTCATCATTGGTTGAGTCATGTATGCTTCTGCTGGTTGGGGCGTGAGGCATATCTGGGCATCCTTGACACTCAAACATGTGATCTGCTTTCTGGTCATGTCCGATAAACGCCAATCCCATGTGTGTTGGGCCAGGGTGTGCACTGAATAAGGTATCAGGGAGAGAGGTAGCTGAATACCTCTGGACGTTTAGGAATTGTTTTAGATCCCTTTCAAAGACCCTGTGCGGTTCGCAACTTGGGGCGGCAGTCTGGGCTTTCCTGCGGAAGGCCTGGCGCAGGGGTCAAGCGTGCTGGTGCAGCTTAGACGCAGTTTCTTGTGGTGGTTGGAGATCAATTTAGATCAATCTCAGGTCTAGTAGATGTGACCGCTGCTGAGTAGGGCAGTTTTGAGGGGGATAAGGTCCCTCTAGGTGACAGGCCAGTTCGGGAGGTGAGGCTCCTTTGGACCCTCTACTGTAACTTTGACTGTTTGGAGGAGGGTGACAGTTGTGCCTTTGGTTGAGAGAAGTGCTCACACTTCTCTTGGGGACGTGTCTGTCATCAGGAGGCTTAGAGCTTCCAAATGGCTCAAACTAGTTGAAGGCAAGTACTAGACCATGGGAGACTATCCCACGTATTTTGACGGAGTTCAAAAGTTTCATCCTTTCGTTTATACAAAGGTTTTTTTTTCAAAAGACATCAATTAGGATGCCTTCATTAATTTGTGCTATGGCTACCGATGGTAGTGTTAAAAAGTGTAAAGGTTGTAGGGTTTTCTTACTTAAATCCACCATGCGTCTTACACTGGAGCCAAGTTTTAGTGGCAATGTAATGCAATGTACAGGTTTTTGGTAAAGAATAACTGATTACCCTAATTATTTTTGAAGCGGCAACATAAGGTTGCACGTACAAGCAACAAACAGATATATACAATTTTGCAAAGATGCGCATACATTATGCGCATCGGAGATAGTAGTCAGCAAGAAGATGACAAGGAGAGTGAGGTTTGTGGCGAAGACAACAGGGCCCTTACAGGCCAGAGACCTCTCCAGGTCTTACTCTCAAAGAGAGAGATACATCACATGCTGGTAGGCAAGAAAGAGCAACTGAACGTATTATTTCTAGATACAGTCTGTATATACACTGTTAGTGTATGGTACATATTTGTGTATAGAACTGTAATTAAATATATGTAAATAAAAGAAAGAAATATAATGAAAACCCTCTAAGGTCAAACCGGTGATAGTTGCGTTGAGGGCTATGCTTAGGGGATTTGGGGTGAAGATCATTCACACGTAATCCATGTCAGGTAATATAAAAGACTGGCCTGATTAATCTAATATCTGTCATTTCCATTGACGATAATTGTGATCATAACGGCACCTACACCTAATATCTGTAAAGTTTTAGCCTTTAGCAGTGGTTTTGTACAAACCTTTATGCAATTAGCAGTTGATAATATAAGAAGTCATTTTGATTGTGAGTAAGGGGAATCGAATGAAAGAGGAAGAAAAGGCGATAACCAAAAGTAAATGAGAAAATAAGTAGAATTTACAGAATAGAGAACATTGAGAAGAAGAATTGTGGAGTAAAGAGTTAGAGAGTGGAAAAAGGAAATGAAAGGCAGGGCATCAGAGAATACAAGAGAGAGGAGGTTATGGGAAGCGGGTGATTCGTTTAAGTCAAAAGAGGACAAGCAGAGTCTCGGTCCGCTACCAGTTAGGGAGAAAGGTCTCGACGCTAAGTAAAAGATGACGAAGGTCTTGAGAACGATGAGAGGGAAGAGCGTTCAAGTCGATCGTTGTTAAGAGCAAAACTCGGCTAAGTTGGAACGGGAGTTACTCTACAGTACATGGGGTTTATATACATAAGGGAACAAGAGAAAATATAAGGGAAATGAAACGATAGAGACCTGAGAAAGGAAATATGAAGGTGGCTATGAAAGGAGATAGCGTCCAAGCTATACGGTGCGCAGTTAAGGGGAAATGATGGGTATGAAACAGTCCGCTGAGACAGGAGGCCGACACAAGAGGAAACTGTAACATTACCCCCTTTGTATCGAGAAAGTCACGCGACTTCTACCATGCTGATGCCCATGTTGCGTGATCCTGCCGTGACTCGAGGCCAAGTGACATATTGGCCTAAGTCCCTGCTGCCCGTCTCAGAGTCGAAAGTGGAGACTTCGAACTGCGAGTGGGCAGGGGGGGTGAAGGGCTAGGCTGGAATCCCTTTCTTCAATAGTGAGGGAGTGGAGGATCGGTGGTGATGGTGAGGCCCGGTGACAAAATCCAAAGGCTCGGCGAACTGGTTGTAGAGGACGAGTATGTCAGCGAGGCGCGTCGCGGACATTTGGAGCATTGCGTTACGAGGGCGGACAACGATGGGAGGTGTAATGGGTGGCGGTGGGAGGTTCAATGAGTTCCGCAGGATGTTCGTGCAATTAAGGGAGGTCGGCAAAATCGAAAATCGTCAATGGTGATAGTGGTCTCGAAAAAGACCTCGAGGGGAAAATCATGGGCGGCGGCGACGAGAAGGGTGAAAGGAGATCTACTGGTTCAATAAAATAAGGGCCACATGCGGTGACCAACAAGGCGAAGACGAGAGCGCGAAGTAGGCCACAATGGTGAAGGAAGACATTTCTGTTCGACTGTAAGAAGTTGGGAGGGCAAATGTTGTCAAGGTGGTTCTTTTACCTCCAATTGAATACCGCGTCATCCCAATGGACAGTTCGGAGTTCTCCATCCGGGCCCGATAAGTGAATGTGGGATGCTCTGATGGCTGGGAACATAGTCGAGTCTTCAGCAGATTCGTCTCTGATTTGCTTAGCTCGTTCCTGGTAGTGGTGGAAACTTCGCTTTCACAGCATGTGATTCGGTTTCAAGGGTGATTTTGCCTGTGCTGCAAGACTTTCGAGTGAAATTGGGTATAGTGGGGTCCTCCGTGCTGTCAAATGCGTCTAAGAAATCGAGCGCTCAAGTACTTCTAGTGAGGTGTTGAGATTGCGTCTGGGAGTCGTCGCATAGTAACGCCATCTGCAGATTTCGCATTTCTTTGGCTAACGTCGCTAGCCCGTTCGTCTGCAAAATCAAATAGTATAGGGTCTTCGCGGCGGAGGGTCGCTTTGGTGTATACGTCATTAGTGTGATTTAAAGGTCGGTTGGGCGACGGAAGGTAAGGTGACATTGCGTCTGATAGTATGGTAATTCTTCTGGATCGAATGTAAGATCCATGTATGTCGGAAGGTGTAATTGATCGGGGCATTGAATGGAATTTCAACATGCCCCTGTGGGTGCGTTGCAATTGTCCGTTAAAAGTGCTGGGAGTCTTGGAGGAAATTAATTGGGTTGCTAGGGTTCGAATGAAATTGACTAATCGAGGTGGTTGCTAAAGGGTTGATCGGAGGAGAGGGATGGGAAATGTAACAATTCGTCCTTTGAAGCTTTCGTATGGTGTCGGAGAATATCGTCCGCGAGTGGAACAATATTTCTTAGAGTGTATCTGAATGTTTTTGTTTGAGAGTTGTTGGCGGTGTGCGATAGCGAGACATGGGGTCTCATAGCTGTCTTCTGAGCTTATATGCTTTGTTAACACGTCCGCAGCAATTGCTTAGATTGCGCTCGGGTTCCCAGGAGGTGTCATTCGGACCGTATCCCTTCCATCTAACCAGGATATTGATATCCTGCTCGCGTTTTCGATGTGTGAGGAAATTGCTTCTACCTCAAACTCTTCTTGTCCATTTAAGTGTAAACGCATGGCTTTTTATTGTGTTTGAGACTGGCTTTAATTTAGCTTTGAATTTTCCTGACTTGTTGAGTGGATTTAACCCTAATAGCCTTGCAATCCATCCAACGTTAATCCAGGTGAGGGTGATGCGTGATGATCTGAGCTCTCTGTTTCCATATCAGATTCTTTCAACAGGGAAGCATCTTTCTTTCTCTAGTCTCTGTTGTAACTTCACCTGCCAAACTCCTGATCCATCCAGTTGCCAATGTGCTTCTTGCTTGATTGGAAGATCTTTGGGATGAAAATGCAAATTCAGAAGATCTGTGTTTCTCAGTCACAGTGAAAAGTAGCATCAGCACTGTTGACAATGACACAGATTAATCAAATTCTCTTCAATGTAACTTGCTGAGATATGAGAAAGGTAGATCTGGGAATATTTGGTTGTTCAGGGGTGCAAGCAGCAACTAAAGGCAAACTTGTGATAATCTCTAGCCAAATCCAGACCCATCAAGAAACTGAGAAAATGATTGAGCATAACAAAAAAACAACTTTGATAGTTGTTACATTACAACTTTCAGACAAAGAGCAGTACTATTCCACCTACTTATGCTTCTTTTTGGTAGAATCTTCTTTGGCCTTATTCGTTCCCTTTCCCCCTTTGCAACCTGTTGCCCCCTCCGTTCCTTTTCTCATCAAGTGCAGAGAATGTAGAAGAGTTTGAGTTGCTCCCCCAAACTTCCTCATCAGGCAGACCTTCTCCTTCCCCTTCAAGCCAATCCTTCAGTATGGGATGTGTGTCAATGTCATGAAATGCCTGAGTCATGTAGTTATGCCGAGTAACTCTGGACACAAACAACTCAATGATGTTTTGTGGCATTGGGCTTCTTGATGGCAGCAGGCCATGTCCCATCTTTAACCATACCGTCTCATGGTATCTTGGGCTGTGAGACACTCTTTTGTGACGTTGGCATATTAAGCCTTATGCCAGGATGCTTCTGTGACTGAGCCAAGTGCTCAGTGATATTGAGAAGGGTGATAAGTTCAACGCTTTGACAAGTCCGCCTCTTTTGTAGCAGCCCTTGGCTCAGAGGGCTGCAGGACCAGGTTACGCCAGCAGGGATGCTGCAAAATATACCCTCCCTCAGCACAAACAGACAGTGCAAACGGAGGCATTGTCAGTCACCCAAGAAACTGGTTTATCATCTTCCACAGCAATGATGTAAAACGACCTTTGAGATGTCCAACTCCCTCCCTCATGCACATAAATTCGATAGTTATTGTGCCGTATCAGGGGAATAGTCCATTGCCAAACTTTTCCAGAATGGGTCCCAATGTAGGCCCAGCCTCAGTGTTGAAAGGTGAAAGTAGGCTTATGCTGAGATGGTTTTGTGAGAAAGGTCAGAAAACAATTTGATAGTTTCCTTGCAAGGATATGTAGGTTCCAATATATAATCTCATCACCCAGATTTAGCACATTGCCTATAGGCTCTGTCCCCCAGCACTCCTCCTGTGACCCTGGAAGAACCCGTTGGAGGGGGAGAAGACCATCTCAATATCCCCAGATTTTTCAAGCCCACATGTTGTCCAAAGCAGAAGCAATTTCACCACCCAGAAAATTTACAGAAGTAGATGCGCTGCGCCATGAGCCCTGTGATTCCGGTGGAGTGTATGAGCGATCAGAATTTCTGAATATAGGTAGGGATGTCGATATCTCCGCCCACTTTAACTTTATCTAGATCATTCAGGGTCCTGGCTGCGCTGTCAGATTCTCCCCAGTCGCTCAAGAATCGTTGCCTGAAGCTGGGGTAATTTTCCCAAGAAAGTGTGTATGCGCTTTCTGCTGATTTTCCTTTGGTTGCTTCTGCTGCCTCCAATTCTCCTCGAAGATTGGCTTTCCAATCGTCTAGTTCTTCCCCTAGGTGAAGGAGAACATATTTAATTCGCTTTTTCGATGTTTCAAAGCGCCCTTCATCTAGATCGAATACATCATCGAATGTATTGATGAAATGTTTCGCTTTAGAGCGCTTGTTATGGACGATGCCCTCGTCGTGGTTCGTTCTAAGTCAACAGTGACAAGCAGAGTCTCGGTCCGCTCCCCAGCCACTGGACAAGGGTCTAGACACTAAGTCAAACAATGACAAAGGTCTTAGAGAGCGATGAGAAAAGAGAATACTGAAGTCGATCGTTGTTGAGAGCAAAACTCGTCTAAGTTGGAACTGAGTTACTCTACAGTACATGGGGTTTATATACGACCACGAAACAAAGGAAACCATAAAGGGAATGAAACGATAGCTACCTGAGAAAGGAAATATGAAGGTGGCTATGAAAGGAGATAGCGTCCAAGCTGTACGGTGCGCAGTTAAGGGGAAATGATGGGGTATGAAACAGTCCGCTGAGACAGGAGGCCGACACGAAGAGGAAACTGTAACATTACCCCCTTTGTAGAGGTCTTTACACTTAGCCACATATCCTGGCGGACTCCGATCGGACTCTGATCGGAGTCTGGTCGGACTTTCTAGGACTTGAGGTCAGTGTGACACCAGCCAATTTCCATCTCATGTCTGATCAGACTCTGATCAGACTCTGGTCGGACTCTGGTCGGATTCTAGGAGTCTGATAGGAGTCTGAGCTCGGAGTCCTCGGACTGCTGATTTTTTGGGTATTTTTTGGGTATTTTTCCATATTTATCTGATATTTTTTCAATCATAAGCAAAATCAACAAACGAAAAGTGCTGTACATACCACGAATCGAACTCTCAGTCACGCATAAGTGTGACATGAGCTAAAGAAACTGCTGCGCCACGCAGCCAGCTGGAATGTGGCTGCCTAACAGCACTATAGGCATTATTACATCGCCACCTGCCTTTTTTGGACTACTCAGAGGGTTCTGCCTGTCTCGCTCGCTCATTGCCACCCCCACCACAACCCTCGACTTACCTGCGCCCGATGCCCGACACCCGCTCCAGTGCACCGAGGTCCCGAAGCGGCCAATCCCGACTCCCACCGCCCATTGCCTCATCACGCAAGCGAGGCCTGTCCAGCGCCGACGCAAAACGAAGGCCAAAAAGGTGAGGACAGCGGCAAGCGAGACCGAGGGGCAGGCGGCTGTCAGCCAGCGAGGCGGCTCCAAACGAGGACCTGAAGCCGACGAGGGCAAGCCTCGCAAAGGTGCGTATGCACTTCTTTCAAATTCCATCATGCTAACTATGTCCCAACTCCCCCATCTGCCACCTCGCTGCCGCCACCTCCACGACTTGTTCGCCTCATCGATCCGCCCTGCGCCACCACGTCACTACCACTATCTCCACCCGTGACCACAATGCAACCACACCCGGCGCCTAACCCCACGTCCATCCAACCGCCTGCCACTGCCACCACGCCCACCGTCCTCTAACCAACCACTTCAACGAACCGCCCACCCATCACCGGCTGCGACTCAACCGCCCACAACCGCTGCCACGAACCACCTGCAACCACGTCCAACTGCGACTCAACCGCCCACAACCGCCGACGCGAACCGCCCACAACCACACCCCGCCATCCACCTGCGACTCAACCGCCCACAACCGCCGCCACAAACCGCTGACACGAACCACCTGCAACCACGCCCCGCCATCCACCTGCGACTCAACCGCCCACAACCGCCGCCACAAACTGCTGACGCGAACCACCTGCAACCATGCCCCATCACCGACTGCGACTCAACCACCCACAACCATGCCCAACCCCATCTAACTGCCCACGACCACCGCGACAACCCCCCCGCAACCACGCCCCATCACCAACTGCGACTCAACCACCCACAACCACGCCCAACCCCATCCACCTGCGACTCAACCGCCCACAACCACCACCACAAACCACCCACAACCACACCCCACCATCCACCTGCGACTCAACCGCCCACATCTGCTGCCACAAACCACCCACAACCACACGACTGCGACTCAACTGCCCACAACCATGCCCAACCCCATCCACCTGCAACTCAACTGCCCATGACCACTGCCACGAACCACCTGCAACCACGTCCAACCCCATCCACCTGTGACTCAACCACCCACAACCGCTGCCCCATGCCTGCTGTCCATGCTTTTACTATGTAATGTGTATATATAAAATATCAACATTAAATGCTGCTATCTTGCATTACTTTTCTTCTACCAGGAAGCCACAACAAAGGTGTGTATGATATTTTATTTATTTCATTGTGTTAACTATGCTTCAGGGCTGAGACAGTTCTTGAGCAGAGTGGGCTCAGCATTGCCCCACCTCCTCATCCTCGTCCTCGCCCCATCACAGTGGCCAGTACTGAAGAGGAATGTAAGCTGTTACTCGAATTAGATTTTTTTTCTTGCTCAATTGAACAATATTCAGACAAACCAGAACAACAAGCAGAAGACTCCCTTGAAGGGCAAGTACTGACCAGAGGAGGTTCTGGGAAGGAAAAAGATTCAACTGATATGATTAATGGTAGGTGGAGAATGTGTTCCATCTCAATGACTTTCTAATTTATTTGAATTCAGACAAGTCTGAAGAGTGGGATTCTGTAAAGGAAATGGAGACAACTGATATCATTAATGGTAATGTCAAGAATCTGTTTTCATTTCATTGACTTTCTAACTTAATGAATTTAGACCAGTGTGAAGAGTATGGTTCTGGGGAGGAAAAAGATACAATTGATGATACTAGTGGTAAGTCAAGAACCTGTTTCTGTGCCAATGACTTTTAACTTTATGAATTTAGACAAATCTGAAGGGAGTGATGAAAAGGAAAGAGATGAAGCATCCAACAATAGTGGTAAGTTGAGAAACTCTTAACTGTTGTTTTCTTAAGGACCATATGTCCAGATAATTCTGCAATATCAGATGACTTAGGTATGCATTTTAATACTTGTTGGGAACATGTTTAACTCATGGTGTCACCATTGAAGATTTCTCAATGCAGCTTGATGAGCCTCAAATGGAATATGTGTCAGAGGCAAGTGAGAGCATCATTCTCTTGGTATTAAAATTTCATTCCAAATGCAGGTTGCTGAGCCTGACAAAGAATATGTGTCAGAGGCAAGTGAGAACATCTTTTTCTTGGTATTAAAAGTTCATTTGAACAATAGAAGGACTTGAAAGGAGCTTCAAGGACTGTTGGGGGTTTTATGAGGGGCAAAGCACAGGGTAATGTCTTCAATCTTGCAGATGCTGAAGATGCACCCTTGGAGTCTCAATCATCTGTTATGGGGAAGGTCCATCTGTATACTTCTTATGCAGATCCTCATGACAAGCTCCCTGTGATGACCTATGATCAACAGGTTGTTGGGTTTATTTCACCTGTGCTGGAGAAGTTGGCAAGAAAATATCCACATGCTAAAAGTAAGTTGCAATAAATTAATTAAGAAAATGTTTCAAACTGCTCCAGAACAATCAATCCTTGTTTATGATGGTCAGTCATGGGATTTGAAAGGGCCTTACCAGTATGCATTAGAGGATGATGAGTCAATCAAGTGGTTGAAACAGAATGGGGCTTATGTTCTCCCAGTTCTCATTGTAAGTTGGCACTCTTTGCTTTGATTGCTGGGTTACTTATTTAATTAAGACAAATGAAGAGTCCTTATCTGCACAGATTACTAACCCACCTACCTCTGCTACAGTTAGCACTACAGCATCTAGGCTCACCACTCCTGGTGTTGGAGTTCCAGGCCCCTCTACTGGAGATTTAACACATACTGGTTTTCCTGATTGGAAGCAGCAGCTGATGACCTTACTTGATGTTCCCACTCATCTGGCTGAGAGGGCTGACAGAAACCTCCATTTTTGTTATGAAAAGTACAAAGCCTATCTTGCTGCTGTCAGAAAGTTTGAAAAACTTAAAAAAGATGGGGACCAGAGGGCAAAATCTTTCAATAGTACTCAACTCATTGAGATTTTTGCCTCTAGATCTTACTGGTTCTCTCACTATAAGGCTGCATTTTCCAAAGTACACAATTATCAGCCAATGGTTGATTGGTTGGAGAGCAAACAGAATGGACCTTCAGATAAAGAGGCTTGGGGTCTTGTAAAAGATCATTATAGTCTCAAGGACCTGATTAAGTTCATCAAGCAGGATGGAACTCTTGTACTAGGATCATCTTCTCCCAAGAAAGATATAGGAAAGAAGGAGAAAAGTAAAGGAAAGAAGCAGGATGGAGAGTCTTCTAAAGGAAAGAAGAAGGAGAAAGGCAAAGGCAGGAAATTGTGAGTACTGTTGCAGAAACCTGTGTTCATGGAATTGTGTATGTACTATATGTCTTATTGTATGCAAGCAGATGTTTTCCATTATTCTGGATGTTCATTGCACTTTCAACTTGCTTTAAATCATCCCAGAGTTTGCTCTGGCTATGTTTGGCACTAGGATTCCTCCCTTTGGCGAGGTCTTTACTGTCCCCCACGTATTCCTTGTGGACTCCTGAGGACTCCTGACCACTCCCGGGAATTCCCGGGACTCCAGAGGGAAATTCCTGGACTCCCACCTCCCCAGAAGACCCCTCATCCCCACCCAAAATGTGCCAGGAGTGAGCCAGGACTCCCAGTGGACTCCTGGTGGACTCCTGACAAATCCCGGGACTCCTCTGGACTCCCTCTATCAGGAGTCCACAAGGAGTGCAAGGACTCCCTGTTTATCAGTGTAAACATGCCCAGATTATATATCTGAGCATTGTTGATTGTCACATGACACAGCTGCACCTGTGTGACACGCGTTGTTGATCATCACGTGCTGTCATGTGGGTAGCTTGTCACACTTGCCACTGCCATGCGAGCTGCGACCACCACGTCACACGCCACCGTCGCCGCCCCATCGTCACCGTCACCGTCACCCACCCGTTGACCACGCCAACGTCGTCCACATCCACCGTCGTCGCTCGCCGTCACCGCCGTTGCACGTCACACCACTCGCTGGTCACCAACGACTGCCACGTCACACGCATCAGCATCGGCCCGTCACACCACTTTGCCGTTCGCCCGCACCCGAAACACCTCCCGGGCCCAGACGAACGTTTCGTCTGGGCCCCCGGTATGTATTTATTTTTGTTTATGCATCCAACTAACAAACTTTTCCAGGAAATAACCTCGTTTTAACCCAACGAAACCAGCCAGTCCACTCGCACTGGCCATCGATTCGACCACGGACTGCCCACCGCCCCTCGCACCTCACTAGACGCCCGCGGCAAGCCCCGCCACTGCGCTCGCCACGGCCACGTCGCCCAAATCCGCCGCTCGCCGCGCCAAAGTCCGAACACGCCCGTTCGCACCCACCGCTGCACGACGCGAGCACCCACGGCCCAGACTAATTGTCCGGGCCCCTCGTACGTTTTATTGCAGATAACTAATTTTTTTTTTTGTTTTATTAGCGGTTTTTGAATCCGACGAACTCACCCATTCCCAGCTGCAAGCCCATCACCCCCTCGAACGCTTGCCACTCCCAAATGACTGCGATCATGACCGCCAGACCTTTAACATCACACCTACCCACTCGCAACCGCCCACTCACTCGCATGTCGCGCCCACCCACCCACACGTCACGTCCACCCTCTCACGTGTCATGCCCACCCTCTTGTGCCTCACGCCAACCCTCTCGTGCGTCACGCCCACCCACTTGTGTGTCGCGCCCACCCAGCACATCACGTCCACCCTCTTGCGTGTCACACCCACCCTCTCGTGCACCACGCCCACCCTCTTGTGCATCATGGCTACCCATTTGCATGTTGCACCCACCCACTTGCATGTTGCACCCACCCACTCACACATCACACCCTCTCATGCATCATGCCTACCTACTTGTGTGTCATGCCCACCCACTTGCATGTCATGCCCACCCCCTTCTTGCATAATGCCCACCTCCTCTCCCATCATACCCTTCCACTCTCCCATCATGCCCATCCCCTCTCCCCATCATGCCCACCCCTACACCCATGGCCACTGCCTTTTGTAATATATATACATTATTTTGTAAAACATAGAAACTTTATAAAAATTGCATATATGAATTAAAAAAACTCTTGATATCTACCTTCTACTCACTGCTGCCTTCATGTTTGCTTACCCCTGACAGGCATCATAATGTGAGAAATCATACAAAAAATTGGTTCTACTATGGGAAGAATGGGGGCAGTGAGGGAATATGGACAGGAAGTCATTTTGGCCATGGCAAAATGTAGGAGAGTCTGGGACAGTTGTGGGATGTATGACTTGGACAGGAATTTAGTTATAGTTACTTATTCACTAAAGTCTGACTATGGGAAAATATAGGAGAGTCCAAGCTTGTCATTGTGGGGATGTATATGGATGGAGTCCAGATACTAGTATAGTTTGGTGATCCATACAGAAAGTTGAATTAGCCATGTGAAAATCAAGGTAATGTGAGAACATGCACAGGAAGTTAATCACACCATGTGAAAATGTGGGAGGGTCTGAGTCAGTTGTGGGATGTATTTGAATGTCCAGATATGTGGTACAATATGGGAATTCATACAGGAGGTTGATTTAGCCATGAGAAATTCAAGGCAGTGTGAGAATATGCACAGAATGTTAATCTGACCACGGTAGAATATAATACATTGTGGAATGTACATGAGAGGGTATTCTAGGGGGGTACAGTGCTGATATGTTCCCTGATTAATATGTATGCCAGGACTCTGCTTGTCAAGGACTGTAAGTCATGCTGAATTGGTGCAGAATCCAGGTGGAATCAGCTATAATTTTTGCTATTTTGGATGGTTGAAAAATGTGACATGTTGGTGACAGGTGAGAAAAGTAGTCTGAATGCATGTCATAATTTCAGTTTGAGCATTGTTGGAAAATGTGACATGTTAATGACATGTGAGAGAAGTAGTCTGAAAGGGCATATCTTGATTCTACCTATTTTGTGCTGTAGTAAATGTGACATATTGGTAACATGTAAGAAGTTTGAGCCAATTGTGATTCTAACCATTTGGATAGTGGAAATATAACATGTGAGAAATGCACACATGTTTAGTCTGCTAGACTCCACATGGATTTTCCACATTGTTTTGGTTTTTTCCTGGAATTTGCCTGGAGTCCACCTGGGTAGGTGGCTTAGTGTAAAGTACTATTCTATTGCCATTGTTGCATTGGTGACAAGTGTGCAGGACCCCACAGGGACTCCTGTCCAGTCCTTGCATTTTTACTTACTACTTTTTTTGCAGCAGTGAACAAGGAGTGAGCAGGACTCCACAAGGACTCCCAGTTCACTCCTGGCTGGACAACTCCTGGCATTTTTTGCTTTTTTGCAGTCAATGAGGAGTGAACAGGGAGTGAACAGGGAGTCCACAAGGACTCCTTGTCCACTCCTGGTTGAAAGGCTCATTTTATGTCAATTTACCAGGAGTCTACAGGGAGTCCTGAGGAGTCCTGAGGAGTCCGGGAGTCTACAAGGAGTCCACAAGGACACGTGGGGGAGTGTAAAGTGTTGCCCTTTGGCTGGTGCATCAAAAGCAGAGTTCCCCAACATATCATTTAAAGTCTTCAATCAATTCATTGAGGAGCAGTTCAGCTCACATGTTACATTGCCCACAATTCTGATAGTGCTCTTCACTCTTGTAGAGAACCCAGACTTGCTCAGTCTGCATGCCAGACAACAAAATCCAGTCTTTGATGAAGAGACAAGGTCTGTTGTTTCAGGATGGATGAAGGCAATGGCAAGAGGTCTCAGCCAAAGACTTGGTGCACAAGCCCCAACCTTGTTCAAAAAGACAGAAAGAAGAGCAGAAATGACAGAAGACCAAAAGGTGACAAAGTTTGGTCAGAAGTTAGATGGTTTAGCAAAGGTCTTGGAGCTATATCCCTATGATAAACATGGTCAATATCTGGGTAGCCTCAAAACAATTTCACAAAAAACAATTGAACCAGTACACATGATTTGCCCTCCATCAGTTACATGTCAGACAACAACATGCCATCCAAGATCATTGCTTCAGCACACCAGGAGCAGAGATATTCCACAAGTCATGCTTGTAAAAAACTCACAGTGCTATGTCCACACTCATGTACTTACTGGGATATGTCCAAAGTGCCATACAATGTATTCTGCTGACCACAAGCGTTTCACTGATCCCAGTAATCAAGATCATTGGTGCAGAGCATATTTGAACAATGCCAAGTATTTGAAAATTGGGCAGAATATTTGGGTGGACAGGCATTTCTCAAATGCAGTACTGAATGGGATGTACAGTTTTCATGCTTCAGCTTCAGCATATAAAGAATACTGGCAAAGGAGCTTTGGAGGTCAGGCTGCAGAAGATAGGAAGATATCAAGGCGGCAAGTTTGGGCTGCATTTGTTCAAGAGTCAATAAGAACTGTTGCAAGTGCAACAGGCATGGACCTTGTGATTCAAGATGATTTGAGACTAGATGAGGTGACAAAAGAGGCATTTGCTAGATTAGGAGGAAATGGGAAGATACAAGTTGCTGAAGGCCATAACTGCTCAGAGTGTACTCAGAAATACAGGACATCAGCAGATGTTATTGATGATGCACCATCTGCTGTCCTGGAAGAAAACAGAATAATCAGGTTGCCTGCAGGTGTTGGACAACAGCCAGTGAGTAATGATGCAGAGGACATGGATGTGGACAGTGCACCTGTGAAGATGGTAGTTGTGGATGGTATAGTGATGGGACCAAATGTATGTATAGCACTTGCACAACATGTGAGCATCACTGATTGTTTTTCAGCATTGTGCATATGATAAGTGTGAAGATGACCTTGCAAATTATAGGGGTGGTGTATTTTGTGCTTATCATGAGTCAGAGCATGGTAATAGATGTCATGTCATGGACTGTGCAAGACAAAAGCTGACAGGAACACTGGCATGCTTGCAACATCAAGAGCAATGGAGAAGACATGCTGAGAGTCATTCACAGCAGGCACTGAGAGGTGCAAAGAGAGCATTGAGGCATCCTGGAGAGAACCTACCTTGGCTTCCACAGGTCCAGCAGAATCAACAGCCTCATGATCAGGCTACTCCTGTGAGACAACAGCAGAAGAATTACTTTAATGCTCCAAGGTTTTATTGTGTTGAGACTGTATGTGCACCATGTGGAGTGGTCATTGCATGGACCAAGTTTGCCAAATCAGAGTCACCAACACGAATACTGGATTACCTGGAAGAGATTTACCCAACAGAAGAGTCCAGACCATCATATGTGTGCATAGACAAGGCATGTATTCTGTTGAGATCATGCATCAGTAGGGGTCGATGGGACATATGGAAAAATACCACCCGCTTCATTGTTGACTCATACCATTACAAGAATCACAGCAAGAATGATATGCTATGCCAAACATGGTGCAATCCTGCACCACTGGATGGTTCAGCACCAAATCTTGTTGTTTCTGGAAGGGACAAGCATGGCCAGCTTTATTATAAGCATGCCTTCAATACCCAGGCATGTGAGCAATTGAATGCTTGGATAGGGGGGTTTGAGTCAATTTTGAAGAGAATGGTGCCAGCTAACTTTAACTGGTTAATGCATACCATGCTATTTTATCACACAAGGAATGTGATTGAGAAGCAGAAGCAGGGTGAGAAAAGTGTGGAGAGAGAGGATAGTGATAGTGAAAATGAGTGATTGAGTTGTAACATACATACTTTGTAACATTAATTAGGTTGTCAGTTGTTCTGATCAGACTGGGTAAATTTCTTCTCTACAAGTTAATTATTTAGTTTGTCAATCAGAGTCTGATTGGAGTCTGATTGGAGTCTGACCAGAGTCTGACCAGACAGGGCAAATTTCTTCTCTGCAGTTAATTATTCAGTTTGTCAGTCACAGTCCAATCAGAGTCTGATCAGAGTCTGATCGGAGTCTGACTGGAGTCTGACCGGAGTCTGATCGGAGTCTGACCGGAGTCTGATAAGACTATCTTAGTCTTAGACAGTCTGATCAGAGTCTGATCAGAGTCTGATCGGAGTCTGATCGGACTTGTCGGAGTCTGATCGGAGTCCAATAGGATATGTGGGGGAGTGTAAAGTACTGCCTTTGTATGCGAGAAGTCACCGACTTCTACCATGCTGATGTCCATGCGTGATCCTGCCGTGACTCAAGCCAAGTGACAATGTTGCCCAAGTCCGCTGCTGCCGTCTCAGCCTGCCATTGGAGACTTCGAACCGCTAGTTGCAGTTGTTTTGCCTGCGCTAGTGCTGAATCTCTTTCTTCAATAGTGAGGGAGTGAGGGTCGGTGGTGATGGTGAGCCCGGTAACAAAATCCAAAGGTTTGGCGAACTGGTTGTAGAGGACAAGTATTTCAGCGAGGCTGTCGCTGACATTTTGGAGCATTGCGTTACGAGGGCGGACAACGATGGGAGGTGTAATGGTGGCGGTGGGAGGTTCAATGAGTTCCGCAGGATGTTCGTGCAGTTCAGGGAGGTCGGCGAAATCGAAATCGTCGATGGTGATGGTGGTCTCAACGAAGACCTCGAGGGGGAAGTCATGGGCGGCGGCGACGAAGGGTGAAAGGAGATCGATCGGTTCAATATAATAATGGCCACATGCGGTGACCAACAAGGCGAAGGTGAAAGCGGCGAAGTAAGCGACGATGGTGAAGGAAGACATTTCTGTTCGACTGCAAGAAGTTGGGGGTCCAATGTTGTCAAGGGCGTTCTTTTTATCCTTAATTGAATACCTCGTCATCCCAATTGACAGTTCGGAGTTCTCCATCCGGGGCCCGATAAGTGAATGTGGATGCACTGATGCTGGGAACATATTCGAGTTCTTCATCAGATTCTTCTGATTCGTCTAGCTCGTTCCTGGTAGTGGTGGAAACTTCGTTTTCAGCAACCGATTCTGTTTCAGGGTTGATTTCCTGTGGTGCGATACTTTCGGGTGAATTGGGTATAGTGGGTCCACCTGTGCTGTCAAATGCGTCTAAGAAATCAAGGCTCTCAAGTACTCTATTGAGGTTTGAGATTGCGTCTGGGAGTCGTTGCATGGTAACCCATCTGCAGATTTTCATTTCTTTGCTAGCGTCGCTTAGCTGTTCTGCAAAATCAAATAGTACAGGGTCTTCTCGACGGAGGGCCGCTTTGGTGTATACGTCGTTGGTGTGGTTTAAAGGTCTGTTGGGCGATGGAAGGTAAGGTGACATTGCGTCTGGGTAGTATGGTAATTCTTCTGGATCGAATGTAAGATCCATATATTTTGGGAGATAGTGTAATCGGGCATTGAATGGGATCTCAACATGTCCCTGTGGGTGCGTCGCATGTCCGTTAGAAAGTCTGGGAGTCTTGTAGGCAATTAATCGGGTTGCTAGGGTTCAAACGAAGTTGACTAATCGAGGTGGTTCTAAGGTGTTGATCGGAGGATAAGGAATGGGAAACGTAATGATTCGTCCTTTGAAGCTTTCGTATGGTTTCGGAGAATATCGTCCTCGAGTGGAACAATATTTCTTAGTGTATCTGATGTTCTGTTTGAGAGTTTGGCGGTTGCGATAGCAAGACATGTGGTTTCATAGCTGTCTTCTGAGCTTATATGCTTTTAACACGTCTGCAGCATTGCTTAGATTGCGCTCGGGTTCCCAGGAGTTGTTGTTCGGACCGTATCCTTTCCATCTAACCAGATATTGATATCCAGCTCCGCGTTTCCAATGTGTGAGAATCACTTCCACCTCAAACTCTTCTTGTCTGTTTACGAGATCAGGGGGTGGAGTAGTATAATTCGGTCCATGTGTTTCAGTTTCTCTATATGGCATAAGGAGTGACGTGTGAAAGACTGGGTGAATGCGCCATTGTTTCGGTAACTTGAGTCTATACGTTACTGGTCCTAGGACTTGTTCAACTACAAAGGGTCCTTCTCGTTTGGGCACCAGCTTCCTAGATTGATATGGTATATTGAGGTTTCTATTTTCGAGCCATACTTTATCTCCTTGTACGAATTTGATTGCTTTGTCCCTGACTCGTCGCGCAACCATCTGTCTTGCTAGTTCGTGTGCGGCTAGTGCTTCTTCTCTAGCTTTTCGTAGTAGCTGTAGGCGTTCTTTGGCGGCGGGTGTTGTCATTTTTTGTACGGCGGTTGGTAATGCGACGGGGTTTGTTCCATACATGAGTTGGAATGGGGAGGCTCTAACTGAGTCATGATGTCGATTATTGTGAGCAAATTCGGCGATTGGGAGTAGTTGTTTCCATCTATGGGGTTCGTTCGCGCAAAATATTCGAAGGTATACTTCTAGTTCTTGATTAACGCGTTCTGTTTCTCCATCGGTCTGTGGATGATAGGCTGTGCTCATTCTGTGATCGATCCCTAGCGTCTTTCTGATTTCCTGGAAGACTTTAGCCGAAAATTGTGGTCCTCGATCCGAGATGAGTATATCAGGTAGTCCAAAGTGTTTGAATATCTCTGCAATGTAAAGATTGGCTGTTCCTAATGCGTCAATGGTTTTCTTGCAAGGAGTAAGAATTACCCCCTTCGTAAGACCATGGTCCACCGTGACCAGGATCGAATCATATCCATCTGCAATAGGAAGATCTGTAATGAAATCTAACGTGACTTGTTGAAAAGGGCGAGTCGCTTTGGATCCAATAGGTAGAAGAGCCGGCGTGTTTGGATGAGTATTCACTTTCATCTGTTGGCAAGTGGCGCAACCTGTAATCCATTCTTTGACGTGTCTGTACATTCCTGGCCACCAGTAATCGCGTTGGAGAAGTTCAAGGGTTTTCATGCGTCCTGGGTGTCCAGAGGTGAGCGATTCATGAACTGTCTTGACGATCTGTGTCCTGAGTGTTCCGTTATCCAGGATGTATGCTCTATCAATGTATCGAATGATTCCATCAACAAACGCCCAGTCCTGGAGTTTGGATTTAATTGGTGGAGCGCGTTGGGTGTCAATTACTTCAATAATTGTTTGTCCAAAGCTGTCGAGTAACGTAGCATTCTTAATTTCTTGGGCAAGGTCTGTGGCGATGAGACAGATGAACTTGTTGTCTGGCAACATTGTCACATCATCTTGGGCATCCTTGCCTTTCATGTGATCAGGTTGGCGAGAAAGGGCATCTGCTTCGAACATTTTAGTGCCAGGTACATGTTCAATTTTCAAGTCGAATTCTGAGAGCATCATGGACCATCGTGCTTGCCGAGGAGTTAACCGTTGGGGTGACCGATAGAATAGAAGATTCTTATGATCGCAGTGAACCACTATGGAATGTGGCGATCCATGAAGTAAATGTCGCCATGCCTGTAGCCCTTTAATGATTGCTAGTAGTTCTCGATCATAAATCTGGTAATTCTGCTCTGTAAGCGTCAAGGCATGCGAAATAAATCCACATGGATGAAGCGTTCCGGTTGTATCTGCTTGTTTAAGCACTGCTCCAGTAGCTTTGTTCGAGGCGTCCGTTTGAAGAATAAATGGTCGAGTGGGGTCGGGCATGCATAAAACGGGCATGGAGGAGAACTTGTTTTTAAGCTCCTCAAACGCTGTCTGACAAGTGGTCGTCCAGTTAAAGAGTAAACCTTTCTTTGTTAGATCTGTCAATGGTTTCGCTATGGCGGCAAAGTTGCCAATAAACCTCCGATAAAAGTTTCCAAATCCAAGGAAGGATCTGACTTGTTTAACTGTTGTTGGTGTTGGCCAGTCACGAATTCCTGCAAGTTTAACAGGATCCATTTGAATGTGTCTGGGTGTAATGATCATGCCAAGAAATTCGACTTCTTGAATGCAGAATTTGCATTTCTCGAGTTTCAAGAATAGGTCATTTTCCTGTAGGCGATTCAAAACGCGTTCTGTACGCTCCCTCATTTCTTCTTTTGTTTTCGCGCAGATCAAGATGTCATCCATATAAATGATGAGCCATCCTTCGTTTATCATATCTTGGAAATATTCGTTCATCATCATTTGGAACGTTGACAGGGAGTTGCAAAGACCAAAGAACATGACTGTTGGTTCGTATAATCCTCGATTGGTTATGAACGCCGCTTTCCACTCATCACCCTCTTTGATTCGGACATTGTTGTATCCCCAGCGCAGATCAAGTTTGGTAAAATAATTTGCGCCTTCTAGCTTTGTCATGAAATCGGAGACTAAGGGTAATGGGTAGGCGTTCTTAATCGTCCATTCATTCAAGTATCGGTAATCCTGGCAAGGTCGAAGTGCGCCGCTCTCCTTTTTAGAAACGAAGAAAAATGGCGATGCTTGTGGTGATTTAGACGGTCGAATGTATCCCTTATCGAGTTGTTCCTTAATCCATTCATCGAGGGTTGACTGTTCCTTTAGTGATAATGGGTAGATTTTGTTGACTTTTGGCGTGAATCCTGCTTTGAGTTCAATCACATGATCCCATGGGCGAGAAGATGGAAAACGCTCTGACGCTTTCTTCTCAAAGGTGGCGTGCCAAGGCGTGTATTCGGAAGGTAGGACTATTGCGGCTTTGTCTCTTTTTGCTTGGTGTTCAAGTGCCTGTGATGCCGATGTTTTTACCCTGATCCAATATTCGTCTTCTCCCATTGTTGGTTGTCTAATGCCATGCGCCAAATATAGGTTTGGTGTCCTCTGAATCATCGTCCATCTGGAGGGTTTTCTTTCACCAATCGATCGTAGGATTATGTTGTTCTAACCATGGTATTCCAAAGATTATCACTTGATCTCTAGATTGGTGATCCATAACCAGTTGTAGTATGTCTTCCACTTCAATGGAGTAGTACAGACCAGTGCAATGAGTTGATATCATCCGTTTGATTAT
>JAEBUT010000019.1:275573-327960 GCA_020011035.1 Amanita subjunquillea | reverse complement strand
GATCATCACGCTGCTGTCATGTGGGTTAGCTGTCCACCCTCTTGCCCCTTGCCGTTGCGATTGCCCCGACCACCGCGTTCACACGCCAACCGTCGGGCTTGGCCCCCCCAAATTTTGGGGGTTTTTTTTTTTCCAAAACCCCCCCCCCCGGGGGGGGTTTTTTTCTCATGTCACCCCACGCCAATTGTCCACATCCCCGTCGTCGCTCGCCGTCACCGCCGTTGCACGTCACACCACTCGCTGGTCACCAACGACTGCCACGTCACACGCATCAGCATCGGCCCGTCACACCACTTTGCCGTTCGCCCGCCCGAAACACCTCCCGGGCCAGACGAACGTTTCGTCTGGCCCCCGGTATGTATTTATTTTTGTTTATGCATCCAACTAACAAACTTTTCAGGAAATAACTCGTTTTAACCCAACGAAACCAGCCAGTCCACTCGCACTGGCCATCGATTCGACCACAGACTGCCCACCGCCCCTCGCACCTCACTAGACGCCCGCGGCAAGCCCCGCCACTCCGCTCGCCGCGCCACAGCTTTCACATTGTCACAACTGCGTTACACGGTCACAACTGCTGTGCGCCTCGTCTCCCACATGCCCACGACTCGCTCAGCACATATGGCCGCTGCCCCACACTCCCCGCCTCCCCGTTCGACTCGCAAACGGACAAAATCAACAGCATCCATCAAGAGTCCGAAGAAGGACCGCAAGAAAGCACGTCGAGCCGACGTGCTCGATGAGGAGGCTAGCGCAGCCCAGCGGCTCGCCTGGAACTGTTCCCGCCCTCAGTAAGCAGCAGCCCACCCCGAGCCTGTAGCTAACTGCATTTCCACCGCACCTGTTTGCGCCCACCAACGATTCCACTGCCACGATTCGCGCCCACCACCAATTTGTCCACCTCTCGCCTGCAAATTTTCCCGCCCTCAGGTAAGCAGCAGCCCACCCCTCGGTGAGCCCGTAGCTAACCACATTGCCACCGCACCCGTTTGCGCCACCAAAAATTCCCACTGCCACGATTTGCGCCCACCAACAATTTCCACTGCCACGATTTGCGCCCACCACTGATTTGTTCCCACTGCTCGCCTGCAAATATTCCTGCCCCTCAGGTAAGCAGCAGCCCACCCCCTCGGCAAGCCCGTAGCTAACTGCATTGCCACCACACCCGTTTGCACCACCAACAATTCCCACTGCCACGATTTGCGCCCACCACTGATTTGTTCCACCGCTCGCCTGCAAATATTCCCGCCCTCAGGTAAGCAGCAGCCCACCCCCTTGGCAAGCCCGTAGCTAACTGCATTGCCACCACACCTGTTTGCGCCCACCAACAATTCCCACTGCCACGATTTGCGCCCACCACTGATTTGTTCCCACCACTCGCCTGCAAATATTCCTGCCCCTCAGGTAAGCAGCAACCCACCCCCCAAGCTCATAGCTAACTGGGCTAAACCAGATCCACTAGGAAAACATCAGCTGCTCGAGCTGCTGAAGATGCCATTATGGCACCAACTCAGAACACACCATAAGTCATACCTATAATGTTATACCTACATTGTACAGTTATGTACAATGTTTCTTGTAGGGCTGAACAAGTACTTGAGGACAGTGGTGTACCTGTTGCACCACCTGCACGTGTTCGCAAGTCTGCTATTTCCTTTGCCCCATCAAGGCAGCCCAATTCAATCAACACGTATTGACAGATGACTTGGAGGAAGTAGTGAGGAGTCAAGTATGTCATGTTGCCTTCTTGTGAGAAACTCATTTGAGAAGGTTCAGTCAATAACACCAGCAATGATGGTGACAAGAGGGATGTTAGTGATGATGATGGAAGTAGCAATGATCAGGAGCATGATGTGAGAGATCTTGACATGGAGAGTTTGGGTGTACAAGATGATATTGGGATGAGGTCAGTTTGAATAGGCATATTCATAATTATATTTCTGAAGGCTGAAACAGGATGAAAATTCAGATCCAATAAAGGAGGTTAGTTGATAGCATCAAATTGATGCCCATCTTTCCCTAACTGACTGAAAGCACAGATTGGTGGGAATATATTTTTGATCAGGATGATGGTAAGATGGAGTCTTATTTATGTACTACTACAAGTCTCTGACATGAATAAGAAATAGGACCCATGCCTGCACTGGAAGGCTCCTCTCGCACCACTGGAGGTATTCTAAGGGGCAATGCCTTAGGGAATGTCTTCAACCTTGGAGACACAGAAGATCTTACCCTGCCAACTGTTTCTGGTAAGGGATCATCAGGGTGCATGATGCCCTGGTTAGGATCCTGGGGATACTGCTCCAGGATGGTTTTTAAGATAGCTGTCTGCCCAACATTGGGCCCTGTCTTAACAAGTCTTGGTAAGAGGGCTCCTTACATTGAAGGTGAGTGATTTTGCTTGCATTTTCAAAAACCATGATATTGACTTGCTGTAGCACAAAACAGGATTATATATGTGGTAGAAGATGGATTGTGGAGTATCAAAGGCCCTTTCAGCAGTGCCTTTATTGATGATGAAGAACTTGAGTGGATAATTCTTGATGGAAAACCTACTGTGACCATCTGTGCTGTAAGTAAAATTATATCTGACATTTCTGAGAGCTAAAAGCCATACAGGAGTTAGACACTGAGATGGCCTACACCCCTCAAGGCAGGTCTGAGCCTCCTGTGAGTGTACAAGTAGGAAAATCTACAGGTGCAGAGCACTCCAAAATGAACTTATTACATTGCTCAACATTCCTGAGCAATTGACAAGGGAGGTGAGCTCTAAGGCTCTTGGGATCAGGCAGTACTATGCCAGATACAAAGGGTGCCTGGAAGCTCAGCAGGCATTGGATCAGAAGGTGGGGGTGGGACCTGGCCTGGAAAGAGGCCTACTGCAATCACTATCATTGAACTTTTTGCATCCAAGTCAACCTGGTTGCTTATGTGGTTCCTGCATTTTCTGATATCAATAATTTCCCTGTGCTCAAGGAGTGGCTGGAGAATGAAGTTGGTAGCCCCACAGACACAGAGGTTTGGGGCAAGAGGAAGGCTACTTATAACTTTGCTGATCTTAAAGATGAGAAAGAGAGAAGAAGGGGAAAGGGGAGAAGGGTAAGAACAAGAGGACAATGTGACAAGGGTGAAGGGCCATCTCAATTGGCCACAAAGAAGAGCCACAAGAGAAGGCTAAGTAAGCATTGAATTGTACCTATGTGTTGTGTTTTTGAAATTAGGTAGTCCTATGCATGTCTTTTTTCAGTTCCCTACTTGGATGATGGTCATCATTGTGATGCTATGCTATGTTCCTGCTGTTGCTGCACAGGGAGAGCAACCTTTCCCTGATATCACATTCAAGGTGTTCAATAAATTTGTTGAGGATCACTTTAGCTCCACTGTAACATTATCAGTGGTGTTAATGACCCTCTTCACTACTATAGAGAATGTTGATCTGCTTAGTCTACACTTTCGTCAAAGGAGTCCAAAGGGCAAAGGAGGAGGAGCACAGTAGCAACAGTTGGATTAGATGTCTGGGATATGCACTGAATGACAGGCTCAAAGAGACAAGCAGCCACTTGTTGAAGGCATCAGACTTGCATAGTGGCATTACAGATAAGAAAAAAGTTGCCATTGCTCATGGTCTCAAAATTGATGCACTTGCAAGACTTCTTGACTTGTACCCATGCAAAACAAATGGAAAATTCAAGGGTAATTTAAAGCCTGTTTCACAAGAGGAAATACAGCCTGTTCACATTGTTTGTCCAGGAAGAGCAGTTTGTCAGACACATGCTTGCAATAAAAATGCTTTATATCAATGGACAAGACAGCGAGATGTTCCACATGTGCGACTCATTAAGAACTTCATTTCTTATGAAAAAGTACCTGTCTTGTCAGGGTATTGCAAAGAGTGCAAAACACTGTGCTATGCTGATCATGAGAGGGCACCTATAGCAAATGGGAATAGACATGAGCGGGTATATCTCAATGCTGCTAAGTATGTCAAGATTGGAAGAAATTTGTGGGTTGATCGCAGATTTACTTCAGCTGTGCTGAGTGGCATATACACTTTCCATGCATCTGCAGCTGCATTTTCAGATTTCTGCAATGATGGACTGAGTCATCTGGGGAAAGTGTCAAGACGTCAGATCTGGCAAGCATTTGTCCAAGAGTCTATACGTTTCATTGCTTCAAACTTAAACATAAACCTCACATTGCAAGATGGTCTGTCAATAGATGAGGTCACAAGAGAGGCATTTAAAACCCTTGGTGAGGATGGAATTATCAGGGCTGCTGAACAACATACTTGTGAAGAATGTACACACAAATATAAGGAATCTGCTGATGTCATCTTATCTAATGACATATCAGGCATGGTGGGAATGGATGAAGTTCTCCAAGGTGAAACCAATGTAGAAAATGAGCCAGGTAGTCCAAGTACAGATACAGAAAATGCACCTGTGACAATGGTTGTTCTGGATGGCATTGTCATGGGCCATTCACACTGTGCCTATAAAGACTGCATCAGTGACCTGCAAAATTCAAGAGGTGGCATGTATTGTGCTTTTCATGAACATTTGTATGGTGGTCTTTGCCATGTTGCAAACTGTTCCAATCCAAAGGTACAAGGAACTGAAGCCTGTGAACAACACCAAGGTACTTGGCAAATGTATTTAAGGAATCACAGACAACAGGCATTGGGAGGTTTTAGGAGAGCACTACGAAGGCCAGATGAGACATGGCCATGGATGCCTCAGTCAGACAATAATGTGCATCCACATGATGAAGAACAAACTACACATACAGCAAGAAATTCCTTTACTCCACCAAGATTCTACTGTGTAGAAACCATATGTGCACCCTGTGGAGTTGTTGTAGCTTGGGCAAAATTTGCAAAGTCAGAGTCACCTGGAAATATCATGGGTTTTTTGGAGAAAGTTTATCCCACTTCTGAGTCCAGGCCTGATTATGTTTGCATTGACAAGGCCTGTTTAGTTCTTCGAAGCTGTCTAACAAATGGAAAATGGGAAGAATGGAAGAATACAACTAGATTTATAGTTGATACATATCACTACTCCAACCACAGAGCAACAGACCAACTGTGTCGGGAGTGGTGCAATCCTGCCCCTATGAATGGTTCTGCTCCAAACCTGGTTATTGCAGGAAGAACAGCTCAGGGAGAGCTTTATTACAAGCGTGCCTTCAATACACAGGCATGTGAACAATTGAATGCATGGCTAGGTGGATATGAGCAAATATTGAAAAGGATGACCAGTGGAAATTTTAACTGGTTCCTGCATACTATGCTCTTCTATCACACAAGACATGTCATCAACAAACAATCAGAGAGGGAAAAAAAGGGCCACAGGTGGATGGTGATGGTGGTGGTGATGGTGTTGGTATTAATGCAGATGATGATGGTTTGGAATAGTGTAGTTGTAGTTGTTGAGATTTGTTATGTGACATTAACAGATTTTTGTTGCCATTGCTGCAGTGATGACAAGTGAGCAGGGAGTAAGCAGGACTCCACAGGGACTCCTGTCCAGTCCTTGCATTTTTACTTACTACTTTTTTGCAGCAGTGAACAAGGAGTGAGCAGGACTCCACAAGGACTCCCAGTTCACTCCTGGCTGGACAACTCCTGGCATTTTTTGCTTTTTTGCAGTCAATGAGGAGTGAACAGGGAGTGAACAGGGAGTCCACAAGGACTCCTTGTCCACTCCTGGTTGAAAGGCTCATTTTATGTCAATTTACCAGGAGTCTACAGGGAGTCCTGAGGAGTCCTGAGGAGTCTGGGAGTCTACAAGGAGTCCACAAGGACACGTGGGGGAGTGTAAAGTGTTGGTAATTCTTCAAGAGTGAATGTGAGATCTTCATACTTTGGGAGATAGTGGAGACGAGCATTGAATGGGATTTCAACGTGGCCCTGTGGGTGGGTCAGGTGTCCATGAGTGAGTCTGGGAGTCCTGCATCCAATTAATCGAGTCGCTTGAGTTCGAATATAATTAATCTGCCGAGGCGGTTCTAAAGAGGAGGCCGGAAGGTGATAGGTAGGAAATGTGATTAGTCGTCCTTTGAAGCTTTCATAAAGTTTTGGAGTGTATCGTCCTCGGGTAGAGCAATATTTCTTTGTGTATCGGATGTTTTGTTTGAGAGTTTGGCGGTTTCGATAGCGAGACATGGGTTTTACAGTTGTCTTCTGAGTTTATATGCTTGTAAAACGTCCGCAGCATTGCTTAGGTTGCGCTCGGGTTCCCATGAGTTGTCGTTCGGGCCGTATCCCTTCCATTTAACCAAATACTGGTATCCTGCTCCGCGTTTTCGATGTGTGAGAATTGCTTCTACTTCAAACTCTTCTTGTCCATTTACGAGATCAGGGGGTGGAGTCATGTAGTTCGGTCCATGTGTTTCAGTTTCCCTGTATGGCATAAGAAGTGATGTGTGAAAGACTGGATGAATGTGCCATTGTTTCGGTAGCTTGAGCTTATATGTTACTGGTCCTAATACCTGTTCGACGATAAAGGGTCCTTCTCGTTTAGGCGCTAGTTTCCTAGACTGATATGGTATATTGAGATTTCTGTTTTCGAGCCATACTTTGTCTCCTTGTACGAATTTGATTGCTTTGTCCCTGACTCGTCGTGCAACCATCTGTCTTGCTAGTTCATGTGCTGCTAGCGCTTCTTCTCTCGCTTTTCGTAATAGCTGTAGACGTTCTTCAGCAGCAGGTGTTGTCATTTTTTGTACAGCAGTTGGTAATGCGACAGGATTTGTTCCATACATGAGTTGAAATGGGGAAGCTTTAACTGAGTCGTGGTGTCGATTGTTATGAGCAAATTCAGCGATTGGAAGTAGTTGTTTCCATCTATGAGGTTCGTTTGCGCAAAATATTCGAAGGTATACTTCTAATTCTTGATTAACACGTTCTGTTTCTCCATCGGTCTGTGGATGATATGCTGTGCTCATTCTGTGATCAATTCCTAGCGTCTTTCTTATTTCCTGGAAGACTTTAGCCGAAAACTGTGGTCCTCGATCCGAGATGAGTATATCGGGTAATCCAAAGCGTTTAAATATTTCTGAGATGTAGAGGTCGGCTGTCCCTAAGGCGTCGATGGTTTTCTTGCAAGGAGTGAGAATTACCCCCTTCGTAAGACCATGGTCCACCGTGACCAGAATCGAATCATATCCGTCTGCAATGGGTAGATCTGTGATGAAGTCCAGTGTGACTTGTTGGAATGGGCGAGTCGCCTTAGATCCAATAGGTAAAAGAGCCGTGTATTTGGATGAGTATTCACTTTCATCTGTTGGCAAGTGGCGCAACCTGTGATCCATTCTTTGACGTGTCTATACATTCCTGGCCACCAATAATTGCGTTGTAGTAGTTCAAGGGTTTTCATGCGTCCTGGATGTCCTGAGGTGAGCGATTCATGAACTGATTTGACAATCTGTGTTCTGAGCATTCCGTTATCCGGGATGTATGCTCTGTCAATATATCGAATGATTCCATCAACAAATGCCCAGTCCTGGAGCTTGGATTTAATTGGTGGGGCTCGTTGGGTTTCAATGACTTCGATGATCGTGCGCCCAAAGCTGTCAAGGGCTGTGGCGCTTCTGATTTCTTGAGCTAGATCTGTAGCAATAAGACGAATGAACTTGCTATCTGGTAGCATTGTCACATCGTCTTGAGCATCCTCGCCTTTCATATGATCAGGTCGGCGAGAAAGGGCATCTGCTTCAAACATTTTGGTGCCGGGTACGTGTTCAATCTTCAGGTCAAATTCCGAGAGCATCATGGACCATCGTGCTTGTCGAGGAGTTAATCGTTGGGGTGTCCGATAGAATAAAAGATTCTTATGATCGCAATGAACTACTATCGGGTGTGGTGATCCATGCAATAAATGTCGCCATGCCTGTAGTCCTTTAATAATTGCAAGTAATTCTCGGTCATAAATCTGGTAATTCTGTTCTGTGAGCGTCAAAGCATGGGAAATAAATCCGCATGGATGAAGCGTTCCAGTTGTGTCTGCTTGCTTAAGTACTGCTCCAGTAGCTTTATTTGAGGCGTCCGTTTGAAGAATAAATGGTCGGGTGGGGTCTGGCATGCGCAAAACGGGCATAGAGGAAAACTTGCGCTTAAGTTCATCAAACGCGTTCTGACAAGTAGGCGTCCAATTGAAAAGTAAACCTTTCTTTGTAAGATCCGTTAGCGGTTTCGCTATAGCGGCAAAGTTGCCAATAAATCTCCTATAGAAGTTTCCAAATCCAAGGAAGGATCTGACTTGCTTGACTGTTGTTGGCGTTGGCCAGTCACAAATTCCTGCAAGTTTGACGGGATCCATCTGTATATGTCCAGGGGTGATGACCATGCCTAAAAATTCGACTTCTTGAACGCAAAATTTGCACTTTTCGAGTTTCAGGAATAGATCATTTTCCTGTAGTCGTTCCAAGACGCATTCTGTGCGTTTTCGTACTTCTTCCTTGGTTTTCCCACAAATCAAGATATCATCCATGTAAATAATGAGCCATCCTTCGTTTATCATGTCCTGAAAGTATTCATTCATCATAGTTTGGAACGTTGAAGGCGAATTACAAAGGCCAAAGAACATGACTGTTGGTTCATATAAGCCTCGATTTGTTATAAACGCTGCCTTCCATTCATCACCTTTCTTGATTCGGACATTGTTGTATCCCCAGCGCAGATCAAGCTTAGTGAAGTAATTTGCGCCTTCCAATTTCGTCATGAGATCTGAGACTAATGGTAATGGATAGGCGTTCTTGATTGTCCACTCGTTCAGGTATCAATAATCCTGACAAGGTCGTAATGCGCCGCTTTCTTTCTTAGAGACAAAGAAAAATGGTGATGCCTGCGGTGATTTAGACGGTCGAATGTATCCTTTGTCTAGCTGTTCCTTAATCCATTCGTCAAGAGTTGACTGTTCCTTTAGTGATAACGGGTAGATTTTGCTGACTTTCGCGTAAACCCTGTTTTAAGCTCAATCGCATGATCCCATGGGCGAGAGGATGGGAAGCGCTCAGATGCTTTCTTTTCAAAGGTGGCCTGCCAAGGTGTGTATTCAGAGGGCAAAGTCGTCGGCGCTTCATCTCGTTTTGCCTGATGTTCAAGCGCCTGTGATGCTGATGTTTTTACCCTAATCCAATATTCGTCTTCTCCCCATTGTTTGTTGTCTAATGCCATGCGCCAAATAGGTTTGGTATCCTCTGAATCATCGTCCATTTGGAGGGTTTTCTTTCGCCAATCAATAGTGGGATTATGTTGTTCTAACCAAGGTATCCCAAAGATTATCTCCTGATCTCCTAAATTCGTGATCCATAACCAGTTGTCATACGTCTTTCCTTTAATGGAGTATGTAAGGCAAGTGCGATGAGTGATTAATCCGTTCTGGTTGATTGTTCCATCAGCGTTCTTGACTCTAATCGGTTGCTTTAAGAGTTCCTTTGGTAGATCTTTTGATATCCGTTCATCAATGAAGTTTCCTTCTGCTCCACAGTCGATGAGAGCAGATATTTCAGCGGGTTTATGGTTCGTTTGCACAGTAATGGAAATCCGTTTGTTATTATTGGAATTTACAATTACAGAGTCGAGTGCTAACTGTTCAATGGTACTGGAGGCGTCAACCGCTTTCTGGTGTCTCCTTCTTAAAAACCCTCGGATTCGAGTTCCTGGAGGGTGTTCTCGCGCTCCTCATCTGGGAGCTCTTGTAACAGTGCCCTAATGCGTTGGGCAGCTGATTCGTTTGAGGTCGTTTCCTCTACTGTTCTGATTGTACGATTCGGTGGGGAGGAGGACTTGTAGGACGGCGTTTGGGTATTCCCCCTTGTTTGGGCAGTCCCTGGATATGTGCCCCTGTGTTCCACATCTGAAACATTTGCCGGTCTTTCGGTATTCCTCCTTTTGGGTATCTGAAAGATGTCCTGTGCTTACAGCATTGATTCCCCTTGATCCGGATGCAGAGGGTTTCTGGTTTCGGTTAAATTTGAAACGCCCCTTTGTGTCTCCTGATCCAGACGATCGGTTCATCAGTTTCATGGTCTCCCAAGCATTGTGCAGGCGTTCCGCAGCGTTATAGGCAGTTTCCATACTGGTGACTGCGGGGTTTTCGATGATCTTTGCTGCTACTGATGCAGGGAGTCCTTTACAGAAGTAAATGCGCTGCGCCATGAACCCTGTAATTCCGGTGGAATGTATGAGTGATCGGAATTTCTGAATGTAGGCAGGGATGTCGATGTCTCCGCCCACTTTGACTTTATCTAGATCGTTCAGGGTCCTGGCTGCGCTATCAGATTCTCCCCAGTCACTCAAGAATCGTCGTTTGAAGCCTTCATAGTTATCCCATGAGAGTGTGAATGGGCTTTCTGCAGCTTTTCCTTTAACCACTTCTGCTATTTCTAGTTCTCCTCGAAGATTGGCTTTCCAATCGTCCAGTTCTTCCCCTAAGTGAAGGAGAACGTATTTGATTTGTTTTTTCGATGTGTCAAAGCGTCCTTCATCAAGATCGAAGATATCATCAAATGTATTGATGAAGTGTTTCGCCTTAGAGCGCTGTCCTTTGAATTCCTTAATGGAGATTCCCTTTATCCCTTTTGAGGATGTATCCTTTTCGTTAGACATGTCCTTTTTTGGTGTCTGTTTCGGTTCTGGTGTTTCAGGTCTCGGATCCTGTGTTCCTGGTTCGCGTTTCGGTTCTGTGTCCTGCTTCGAGCTTTCTCCTTTTTTCGGTTTGTCCCCAAAATCAATCTCGATTTGTTGCTGTTCTCTGTATTCGTTCCACTCGGTTACTGTTTGTTCGTCAAGTGCTAAGAAAGCGAAATCTCCTAGTTCTTTGTCGACTCGAAATTCGTGCCACCAAGTGAGTTCAGGTTCGGTGTTTGGGGTTAGGAATAACTGATTGTTTTCCTCGTTTACTTCGTTGTACCAGTGAATCCAAGGGTCTCCTGGTAATTCGGTGTTAGGGTCTCCTTCCTGGTATTCTCCTTCGAAGAGTTCCTCTGGAACCGGTAGGTTCTTTCTCTTAGTTCCTGAGACGTAGCACCAGACCTTGTGTGTAGTCGAAAAATAGACTTCTCTTCGGTTAAGGTAGTACTTCTGTCTGTAGCGAACAGAGTTGTTCGGTGGCCTAATCTGAGAGGCCCTGGTATCAATGGTGTCTGGCTAGTGACGATGCACTGAGCGGTTCCTGAGTTCCAACTTGTGTTACGGACGATGCCCTCGTCGTTGTTCGTTCTAAGTCAACAGCGACAAGCAGAGTCTCGGTCCGCTCCCAGCCACTGGACAAAGAGTTCAAGCGCTAAGTCAAACGATGACAAAGGCTTTGAGAGCGTTGAGAGAGAAGAGCGTTGAAATCGATCGTTGTTGAGAGCAGAACTCGTCTAAGTTGGAACTGAGGTTACTCTACTGTACATGGGGTTTATATACGATAAAAGAACAAGAGAGACTAGAAAAGGGAACGATGCTGTAGCTACCTAGGAAAGGGAATGTAAAAGCAGCTTCGAAAGGAGATAGCGTCCAAGCTATGTAAAGCGCAGTAGTGATGAATATGAAACGATCTAGAGACACAGGGATGAAACGAAAAGAGAACTGTAACACTGGGTCTGGAATACATAAATGATGTTGCAGGTGGAAATAATGCTCAAAGAAGAAATCAGATTCACAACCAATGGAGAGAAGAGCATGAGAGAGAACTGGATCCTGATGCAGATGAGGACTTTGATGATTTGGGCCCTGAGGACTGGCAGAGACTGGATGATGCTGTAGCTCAGGCATTGGCTTTGCCTGGCAATGAGCAACAACAACAGCAAGCTGCTGCTGCTGTGTATGGAGAGAATAGGAGATATGACAATCAAGTCAGGAGAGAGTTGGAAAACCAGCAGGATGATATTCCTGATGTGCCTCAAAGAGATCCCAGAGATCTTCCCAGAGGCAGAAGACCCTATGTTGATCTTCAACCCAATGAAATTCATGGTCTGGGTCAAATGAACATTACCTGTTCTCACTGTAATCCCTTGCATTGGAATTTTGAAAAGCTATCAGCTTCAACTGCTAGAAATCTCAAGTTTGGCATGTGTTGTTTGCAAGGGCAGGTTCTGTTGCCTCCACTGAGAGAGGCCCCAAGGATTCTGAGGGATATGCTTTGTGGGATTTCACCTCATTCAAAAGCATTCAGAAAACACATTCGTCAATATAATGCTGCTTTTGCATTTACTTCTCTTGGTGTCAAAGTGGATCATGCTGTCACAAATGCACCTGGGCCATACTCATTTCGCATTCAAGGTGAATTGCATCACCATACAGGTGCCTTGCTTCCAGAGGCAAATCAGCCAGAGCGCTATGCTCAAATCTACATTCATGATGATGCTGAAATCCAAGTCAATAGGAGGATGGCAAATAATCCTCATCTGAATCCTGTTATCATGACTGAGCTGCAGGCAATGATCCTTCAAGCACATCCTTACATTGCTCTCTACAAGTCAGCCCATCAAATTATGGCTGAAACACCTGCCAACCAGAGGCATAATGTTCAAGTGCTGTTGCGCATGGAGAGGGCTCAGGATAGAAGGAGGTACAATTTGCCAACTGCTGATGAGATAGCTGCTGTTATTCCAGGGGATGGCTCTGAGGAGGTCTCTGATCACAGAGACATTGTTCTAAGGCTTCAAGGTGGTAGTTTGCGTCGAATCAGTCACTTGAATCCTGCCTATTCACCACTACATTATGTTCTGCTATTTCCAAATGGTGAAGATGGGTGGCATATCAACATTCCCACTCAGCCTAGACCTGATGGAAGGGCCAGAAGTGCCAAAGTCAGCCAGAGGTGCTATTATGCCTACAGGCTTCATGTCAGACCAGGGGACTTGGAACAGCCTCCACTTTTCAGAGGTGGAAAACTGTTCCAGCAGTATATTGTGGATGCTTGGGCTTCATCTGAACAAAGTGGCTTGAACTGGGCCAGGACTCATCAAAAAGAGCTTAGAGCTGATGTCTATCAGGGACTTAGGGATGCTGCTATGGGAGACAGAGATGAAGAGGGGACCATGGAGAATATGGGTCAAAAGATTATCCTGCCTTCAACTCACATTGGGAGTGAAAGGAATATGCTTCAATTGTTCCAGGATTCCATGGCCATTTGCAGAGAATTCAAAAGGCCAGATTTGTTTATCACTATGACTGCCAATCCAAATTGGCCAGAAGTGAAGGATGCCCTTCTTAAAGAAGCTGGGCCCCATGGCAGCCCTCAGACAGCTGGAGATAGACCTGACATTGTATCAAGGGTATTTGAGGGGAAAAGATCAGCCCTGTACAAGCAAATCAAGGATGGCCTCTTTGGCAGATGTGCAGCCATGGTCTATACCATTGAGTTCCAGAAGAGGGGACTCCCTCACATGCACCTTTTAGTCTTTCTGCATCCAGAGGACAAAATTAGAAATGCAAATGATGTGGACTCTGTTGTCTGTACTCAGATACCTGACCAAGCAACTCAGCCTGTTCTCTATGAGGTGATCACCAAGAATATGGTTCATGGTCCATGTGGTGTTGAACATCCTCATGCCAAATGCATGGTCAATGGGAGATGTTCAAAGCAATATCCAAAGGAGTTTAGAGATGCCACCCATTTTGGTGAAGATGGATACCCAAAGTATGCCAGGCCTGACAATGGGCTCTTTTTTGAAAAGAATGGAAACAGATATGATAACAGAGATGTGGTGCCCTACAATCCATATTTGTCTGCAAGGTACAACTGCCACATCAATGTAGAAGTCTGTGCTTCTGTACATGCTGTCAAGTACATTCACAAATACATCTACAAAGGTCATGACAGGACCACTCTGGAGATTGGAGCAGGTCAGAACAGAAATGAGATCAAGGAGTATCTTGACTCTAGATATGTGTTTGCTGCAGAGTCCTGTTGGCGCATTTTTGAATTCAACATGCACAAGGAGTTTCCTTCTGTCACAAGATTGCCTGTGCATGACAAGGATCAACAATTGGTGTATTTCAATGCAGATGACATGTTGGATGAGGTGGTTGAGAGAGGGCGTGTCAAGCATACTGCTTTGACTGCTTGGTTTGAAGCAAACAAAGCAGATCCTGCTGCAAGAACAGTGCTTTACCAGGACTTTCCCAAGAAGTTTTGGTATGACACAAAAAATGCACATCAATGGAAGGCCAGGACTGGAAGGAATCCTCCAGCCATTGGAAGGATGTACTTTGCTTCCCCATCTCAGGGAGAAAGGTTTTATCTGAGGTTGCTTCTGACAGTGGTGGCTGGGGGACAGTCTTTTGAAGACTTGAGAACCTTTAATGATATTCTTCATCCTACCTACAAGGATGCCTGCTATGCCAGAGGATTACTTGAAGATGACAGGGAATGGGATCAATGTCTCAGAGAGGCATCACAAATGCAAACTGGATCTGCTTTGAGATCCCTGTTTGCAGTTATTCTTCTCAGTTGTTTTCCTGTCTCTCCTGAAATTCTGTGGGACAAATACAAGGAACATATCTGTGATGACTTGAGAAGAAGGCTTCAGAGGATGCCTCAGTTTAATGAGCATCAATTTGAGGATGACAAGATTCATGATTATGGTTTGCATCTCCTCAACAAGATTCTTATGAGGTCTGGCAAAACTCTGGCAGACTTTCCACCTATGCCATTGCCTCAAGGTCCCATGGAGGGTCAAGACTGGGAGGACATTATGGACAATTTCATGTTGGCTCAGCAAATGGAATATGATCCAGTACAACAGGCTGAATTGGTGACTCAGAATGTAGGCAGGTTTAATGAACAACAGATGAATGTGTTCAATGCTGTCATGAACTCTGTCAACAACAACAGAGGCCAAATTCTGTTTGTTCACAGTGCTGGAGGGTGTGGCAAAACCTTTGTATGCAACACTATTGCAGCAGCAGTCAGGTCTCAGAATCAAGTAGCCCTGTGTGTGGCCTCATCTGGGATTGCTTCTCTCTTGCTGCAAGGTGGAAGAACAGCCCACTCCACCTTTAAGATTCCTATTCCTGCCTTGGAGACATCTGTAGCCAAAATCAAAAGACACTCCCAAATGCATCAGGTAAGAAAGATCTATAGCTGGATTGTAAACTTGAAGCTGAACATGGAACAGGTGTTGGAGCATACCAAGGTTATCATATGGGATGAAGTGCCTATGCAACACAAGCATGCTGTTGCCTCTGTGGATCGGCTGCTGAAGGATCTTCTGAATAGAGGAGATGTGCCATTTGCTGGAATCACAGTGATATTTGGAGGTGATTTTCGTCAGACTTTGCCTGTGGTGCCCAAAGCATTGCGCCAGGAGATTGTGGCAGCATCCATTGCCAGAAGTAGCCTTTGGAGACATGTGGAAGTGCTGTATCTGACTCAAAATATGAGGTTGGATAGAACACCAGAAAGTGATGCTCATGCAGCTTGGCTATTAGAGATTGGAGCAGGTACCAACAGGGATGAGACTGGCAAAGTGCAAATACCAGATAACATGTGCTGCCATCCAAATACCATGGACAACCTGATACACCATGCTTATCCTGACATTCATGTGGGCAACAAAACAAGTCAGTATTTCTTGGACAGGACGATTCTGTGCTGCAAAAATGATGATGTGGATGAGATCAACAACAAGATTCTGGAGATGATGCCAGGCAGAGAAAAGGTGATGAACAGTGCAGATTTGATTGACTTGGAGAATGAGGTTCAGGATGGGTATCAACCTTATCCCATGGAATACTTGAATTCTCTGAATGCAAGTGGGCTGCCATTGTCCAAATTGGCATTGAAGACAGGGTGTCCAGTGATGCTTCTGAGGAATCTTGACCCATCTAGAGGACTGTGCAATGGGACCAGAATGATAGTGAAAGATATCAACAACAGGGTTGTGAAATGTGAGATCATCTCTGGAGATGAAAGATTTGGTGGAAAGATTGCATTGATTCCAAGGATCACACTTCAGCCCTCAGCAGAGAACTTGCCAATTCCTTTGAAGAGAAGGCAGTTTCCAATCAGGCTGGCATTTGCCATGACTATCAACAAGTCTCAAGGGCAATCAGTGAAGTTTGTAGGACTAAACCTGCAGACAGAAGTGTTTTCACATGGGCAGATGTATGTTGCATTGTCAAGGTGCACATCTGGAGGGAGGATAAAAGTATTATTGCCAGAGGGGAATGAAAGGCAAAAAGTACCCAACATAGTATATAATGAAATATTACAGGGACTGGATTTGTAATTACAAATAGACAGTAGTATAATGAATATTACAAATAGACAGTAGTATAATGAATAATTAGAAAGGGGATAGAGCATAAGGCTGATTTGTGGGATAAAGCATACAACTATAAAGCATACAACTGTGGACTGGGATAAAGCATACAACTCTGAACTGGGATTTACGGGGGTCCGGGGGCTTGCAGCCCCTGGCAAGCTGAAGGGGCGAGATGACGGTCGCAGTTCGAGCAATGCGAGGACGCGCCAAAGGCGGGGCCCCAGAAGCTTGTCTATAAAGAAGGGGACGAAAAGGTACCAGGTACCACTGACAAAGCGCTGACAAATTGTGTGGTAATGGTGACCAAATGCTGACCTAAGGCTGACCTAAGGGTGCTGTAAGATTGGTCAGCGCTGACTAAAATGACTAAGGATTGGTAAGCAATCTTTGTCCCCTTCCTATATGCCTGTCAGTCACAGGGAGAAGTCACACATGTCACAGGTGCGACGCCAGTCACAGGGCACTCACACCAGTCACAGGGCACTCGCCCACAGGGCACTCACACCAGTCACAGGGCACTCACACCAGTCACAAGGTACTCACACCAGTCACAGAGCACTCACACCAGTCACAGGGCACTTGCACCAGTCACAGAGCACTCACACCAGTCACAAGGTACTCACACCAGTCACAAGGCACTCACAACAGTCACAGGGCAGTTACAGGGCACTTGCACCAGTCACAGAGCACTCACACCAGTCACAGAGCACTCACACCAGTCACAAGGTACTCACACCAGTCACAGGGCACTTGCACCAGTCACAGGGCACTTGCACCAGTCACAGGGCACTTACACCAGTCACAGAGCACTCACACCAGTCACAAGGCACTCACAACAGTCACAAGGCACTCACACCAGTCACAGAGCACTCACACCAGTCACAAGGTACTCACACCAGTCACAGGGCACTTGCACCAGTCACAGGGGACTTGCACCAGTCACAGGACACTCACACCAGTCACAGGGCACTCACAGGGCACTCACACCAGTCACAGGGGACTCACACCAGTCACAGGGCACTCACACCACTCACACCAGTCACAGGGCACTCACACCAGTCACAGGGCATCACAGGACACTCACACCAGTCACAAGGTACTCACACCAGTCACAGGGCACTTGCACCAGTCACAGGGGACTTGCACCAGTCACAGGGGACTTGCACCAGTCACAGGACACTCACACCAGTCACAGGGCACTCACAGGGCACTCACACCAGTCACAAGGTACTCACACCAGTTGCACCAGTCACAGGGCACTCACACCAGTCACAGGGCACTCACACCAGTCACAGAGCACTCACACCAGTCACAGGGCACTCACACCAGTCTCAGGGAACTCACACCAGTCACAGAGCACTCACACCAGTCACAGTCACAGGACAACTCACAGGGCACTTGGGCCAGTTACAGGAACTCCCACAACCTGTCACACACCTGTCACACACTACCACAGGGAACACAAGGTACTCACAACTCACACACATGTCACAGGGCACACAGAAATGCCCAAACATGGCCAATTACTCACATGGCTAAACATGGATGTCAACTCACATTGCAAACAACCCAGATGACCAGCACACATGGCCAATGAGTCAACTCATATAGCTGACACCCACAGCCAACCACCCACATTCATGACTAATAACTCACATGGCAAACACAAATACATTCTCCCACTCACATGTGCAATACTAAGAAATAGGAACAGAGCACACAACTCTGAGGTGTGATAAAGCATTCTTTCCAAGTTGCAATACTCTGAAACTGGGATTAAGCATGCAACTCTGACAACTGTTCAGTGGGATAAAGCATACAACTGTGGACTTGGATAAAGCATACAACTCAGAACTGGGATTTACGGGGGTCCGGGGGGCTTGCAGCCCCTGGCAAGCTGAAGGGGTGAGACGATGGTCGCAGTTCGAGCAACGCGAGGACGCGCCAAAGGCGGGGCCCCAGAAGCTTGTCTATATAGAATGCGACATAGCCTGCGAACCGTGCCTTGCTGACTCAGGCTGACAAATTCTGACAAAGCATGACTAATAATTTACCTAAGCATTACTAAGCGAAATCTCTGACCCTCTCAACAAATTCGTAAAAATTCTTAAAAATGGCACCCCCCCGCTCCATATATCACGCCCGCACGGTGCACCCCGCAGGGGTGCAGTAACATTACAAACTCAGATTTAACATCAAAACCAACCATTGGGATTTGCGGGGGTCTGGGGGCTGCGCCCCCAGCAAGCTGAAGGGGCGAGACGAAGGCCGCAGTCCGAGCGCAGCGAGTGACACGCTGTAGGCGGGTCCCCTGAAGCTTGTTTGATCTAATTAGACCTAACGTGAATCCTAGAATAGCAGCTCCGTCTAGTATACGAGTTGCTCCTTCTGTGGCTGTTGCTGGTGTAGCAGGACAAGTGACGCATCTGGCAGTCTATGGTGACGACCCTGGCACCATGATTCGCTAGCTCTGCTGAGCAACCCCCTGTGATGTCATTCAACAGCTACAAAAGTGACCCTGATGCCATGATTCATGAGCTCTGCGCTAAGCAACCCCTGTGGGTCAGGATATTCTTCATTTTATCTAATTAGACCTAACGTGAATCCTAGAATAGCAACTCCATTTATGCAAGCAACCGTCATTAGCTCATGTAAAGTCAGCCGGTCTTACCATGGTCACACGAGTGTCCACTGTCGGTATTACGGAGTGCCTCCCAACATTACAGGAGCAGTTCCGATAGGCCACCGCAGTACTCGGTAATCCAACCACGCACCGCTAGCCCGTGCTAACGTTACTGGAACATTTTGACAAGTACAGTAGGTAAAGTTTACTCCATTAACGTTGACGCTGTATCGTTGACCTCTCCCTCAGTCATGATTTACTGCAACGGATGTGGGCAAAGCTTCAATACTCGAGGCTATACACTACATGTTCAGCGAACGGCAAGCTCTGCATGTCGTTCTGCCTACCATGAACAAGAGGTTGTGGCTAGTTTAGAGCTGGACGCGATGTGGAATGGACCATTGAGGCAGTGTAACAACTGCGAGGAGCTGTCCAATCCCCGGGAAACTGTAGACAATGAAATCGAGATGAGCGATGGCATTCAAGGTGGGAATGGAGGTGATGACGATGACGAATATGATGATGATGGTGAAACGAGCAGTGATGAAGAGGAAGGTCTGTAAAGTCTGTTTGATCCCTGAAAGTCTAATGCAATGTTCATCAGATAGTCAAAAAGAAAGCGACGACAGCAACAGTGGCAGCAATGATGAATCAGACCCGGAGGAAGATGAAGAAAGCATTCAGGAGGATGAAGGTTAGTTCAGACATTTGTTTGCGAGCAGCCAGCAGAACTTACCACTACGTTTATTAGGGCAGGGAAAGCGGGCTCAGTCAGCTACTGTTCCCGCTACGTATTATGTGCAAGAATTCGGAGGCTCAGCAGGCAAACCCCTAAATGCCCAGGCCAACAATGTAGTAAACGGAAACCAACACGGTCACAACCTTGCATCAGCAAAGTATCAATATCAGGTTTGGGTAGTTTGACTTTGGTAGCCGCAATTTGGGTACATTGACTTTGGGTAGATGTTAGATTGGTAGCTTTCACTTCGGTACATGCTACATTCAGTTTTGGATATATACTTTGCTACATTTGACTTTGAACATGTGTGGGTACATATCAAGTAGAGAACTGTGACTAAAACCCATCAATCTAACGATATTGTTTCATGAGTGTGATAATCAATAAACCTGTTAACATAGAATGTTCGAAAAGAAGTCAGGCTATCAGTGTGCTTCAGTTGATGAGGGAGAAACTTGTCATTTGCAACTCCAATGAGATGCGCTCCTCGCAAAATTGCATCCAGATGAACAACAGACATCAACCGATCCCCATGTTGGTCAAAATCCGGCTCCATGCACCACATCCCAGTGTCGGGACATGGCTCATCACAATGCTGAACCACGAGACTAGAGCACATGGATAGTAGACTATGTGCCTTCGACGCTGCTTTGGAGCTTCGATTTTGAACAGAAGTTTCACCTGGGCTACGTCCATTCCACGCAATCCAGGCAAGTTGTCACTATGGACAACAAAGACGCAATCACGGCGCTCAGGCCCCTTTGACCATGACTCTGTTGACCATATCCTCTCACGATGCATACCGTGAACACCTGACAAGTCACTGGGGGCATAATATTGCGCAACAGCAGATGAAAAAATGAATATCTTCCCTGTATATTCTGGGCAATCGGCTATTGGGATGTCTGCAAGGGGGGTCTCAAGGTTCGGGTGTTCGCGTTCATACAGAAACCGGGAGATATGTTCACTTAGAGACAGAATCCCCAGCTTAGTAGCTAGCGTTTCTACATCTCTCGGGTAAGAACGAACTTAAGTATATTAATTGTAGCTGCAGTCTGAAGAAAATGATATACTATACCTGCAGTACGTGCTAGGATTGTTTTGCCAAGAGGATCGTCTACTGCTGCTTCATCATCACTGTCACCATTGTCCTCATCCGGGACCAATGTCTGAAGGTTGTTGACTACTTGTGGTGATAGTGCTCTGTGATCGTCGAATAAAGAAGTGTCAAGCATACACCGGGCCATGAAGTTGACATGGGCAGCCTTCAGTTTGTCCATCCGTTGATTAGTCTGGAGGATTTGCGCCAATGGATGGTTTCTGTTGCTCTGTCGATAAGGCTCCTTAATTGCCTCGATGTGTTTTGATTCTGTTATCGAGGAACATAGACCATTTGGAGCACCAAAGTCAATAATGAGTTGTCGATAGTGTGTAAGTGCATGTTGACGTGGCAAGTTGAAACCTTTTTCGCATACGCCAACCTCCCGGAAGATCTCCCTTTCTTCATGAAATTTCGTGAGCAACTGGTCAAGTTTGTTCAAGTCGTTCTCATCAAGAACAGGCTGGCGGGCATAATAACAGAAATCTAGAAAATAATGTACTGCCCGCACCATGCAAGCAGGTACAAGGCCCGCTATTGCTGGGAGATACACCTAATAGATGTGACGGTTCAGTTCAATCTATGATAACTATTATAATGAGGACCATACCTTCATAAGCACCTTTGAATCCTTTCCAGTCCACTGTTTAAATCCACGTCCTTCCTTAAACCTCTGTAGGCCAGGAAAATGAGGTGCCGCAGCGATACTTGAGATTTATTTTTAAGTCAGGATAACACATTATGAAGTAATGACATACCGACGGTCAATTTCAGCTAGAATCTTGGCCGCTTCTGAAGGTTCATGTTCATTTTTGATGTAGTTTTCCACCCATGTGACAAGGTGATCCTTGAAGACGCCTTTGATAAGTTGGTGGAGAATGTCGGGTGACAATAGTTCATGAATGTCGGCCCGTGGAAAACTATGGGTGAACGGCTGTCATTCAGGCAATGAGCTAACAAGGACTGGTACAATGATGCTAAACGTACCATAATCCCATCGACAATACCGTAATCCTTCCATAGTTCGCTAGTGGTGAGTCCATTTTGCAGAATGGCTGTCAGCTCATGTGTTCGCCGACCTCGCAGTCCATCAAGATCTGTTCCCTTGGCCGTGCACCTGCATTGAAGATATAATCATCAATAAACATGACAGGAAGATATCTCGTACTTTGGGCACCACCCTTGGATGATGCAGCTCAACTGGACTTGCTCTGGATAGTCCCCAATGTACGGCCCAAGACCGAATATTACTTTTCAATAGTGACCATCTGCAAATCGTAATACGGTTGCATCTGTCATGCTCGGCTTCACCGAATGCAGGATGCGAGCAAGGGAGCCATGAAATAAGTGCCGTCGAAACCTGCGGAATTCATCACTATCCTCGTTTTCCCTATCCGCTATATTCAACAAACCCATGGATATTAACTCTTGTAGTACAGATTTGACACTGCTTACTTTTTGGGATTGCTAAGAAAGCGATAAGGGAAACACCATTGCGATGTGCCCATCGCACATTATTGTGAATTAGACCATTTGACAGATACAGTGGATAATACTCATTCTGACCCGTTGCAACAGATACAGTTGTTTTGTCGCTCCCGAGAATGATAGGGCAAAAAACAGAGCCATGATGACGTGGCTCAGATGCAATGATATCCTGTAAAAGCTTGATGAGTATGTCGTATCACAGATAAACTAGATATATACCGCCTGACGCCAGGCCCACTGCCCTGACATGAGATCCTGATACCGTCGCTTCCCAGTATCGTCATAGACTTTCTTTGGTGCAAGGTCCATCTCTTTTGCGAAATCGCGGTTTGCGAGCTGGTTCTTCAACACTTGAAAAGGATCACGGAACCATACTTCATAACTTGCATGTTTCCATGGTACGTCTTCACCCTCACGGACAGCGCCATTGTAAGACACCGAAAAGGATTGCCATGCAACGTCGCTAAGTTCAATGGCATCAATTGTGTCGTACAAATCTTCAGCATGGAGAAACGGTGGCTTGTCGTCAGGATCATCAAGTTTACAGGCCCATATCTGCATCAGTCTTGAAATGGAACTCTTCGGCATCTGGACATCACGGTAAAGAAGCTCTGCGAGCTCAAAATCTGCTCTGTCGCAGAACGGCGAGAAATCATCATGGCCTGGATCATCCCAAGGAGATGGTGTAGTGTCGCCCGGAAGAAAATTCCCTTTGCGATCGCAAGGACGACCTGTAATAGTACATGTAAGTACATTTTTGCACAAATGTAATAATGAAGCTTCCCATTGATAGTTGGATGAAGAAATACCCATTCCAACGGCTCACATACTTGCCGCACTGCATGAACTGGCCTGGGAGATGAAGGTTGTGTCGGAGGTCCAGGTTCCTGGCCGTCGTCTGCATTGTTGAAGTCATCGGCATCAAAATGTGAGGGTTCCAGGCTAGGCGCTGATCCTAGAGGACTGTGAGTGCGCCTGAATGGACTCCGAGCACGCTGTGGACTTTGATTGCATCTTGGACTCTGAGAACGCGCTGGTTGACGGCGGTGAGTGTGCAGATGACATTTGACTCCAGTTTCATTAATGAAAAACTTTCCGCAGCCAAGTGGACAGGGAAGGCTGCGCGGTTGGAAGACTCGGGCACGAAATGGCATGGGGAATTGTGTTCTATTGGCTGGGGTGCAGTGGCATTGACGTGCGTGACTTGTAACAAGTTTCCATCGAAGTCCCCTTCCTTCCCTCCCACCACAATATGCTCCGACACATAATCATGTCCATGGATATCCCCGTCCTCCCTTCCAGGATGAATACGCGTCCTTCTAACAAGGACAAGCATCCGGGTGTAGTTGACTTGGCATCAGATAAAAAACCATGTTGTACTGAGGAAGAAGCTGCCCAGGCTCGTCAAGAAGCTAAAGAACGGAAAGAACAACGTACCAAAACACTCAAGGATGCAGCCGGCATAGAAGATAACTTGGTACGTCAGGACGAGCGACGTGAGCGTGAATGGATGTGTAGTATGGCTGATGACACAAATGCCGTAACTGCCAAACAAGGTCAGTATCCGATCAATATTTCCACGCATACAGACACGCTGAACAGCGCCGAACAGCACCTATACTCGCAGCATCCACAAAGTTGAAAAGAAAAGCGCAGAACGAACCTACTAGTGAGTTCTTGATTATGCTTTTATATGAGACTGAGCTACGAACCATCAATAGATATCCCTGCTACCAGCCATTCTTCACATTCACTGGCATCAGATGATGCTGAAGATTGCGAAGCAGACAAACACTCTAGAAAGAAAAGAAAATGCAAGAAATCAGTTGCTTTTGTAGAAGAGGACGACAACAGTGATCAGTCAAAAAAGAAAAAGAAAGCCTCAGCTAAAGGTACGTGTGACTATATGCATTCAAACAACTCACCATCGTTCTTTGAAAGACAACGATTATGAAATGGGGAGCCTAGAGGAGGACGAGTCCAGCTTAGAGGAAAGCGGAGTAGACGAGGATAAGAGCAAGAAGAAGAAGCCTACCAGCCGTGATGTTATCAATGGCTTCCGCACAACACAGCCTATGTCAGGGACACCTGGCGGCGTCAATAATACAGGAAAGTCAGATGACGTTGAAGATAACCAAACCGGGAAGTGTGTTTGTTTCAATTTTATCTTTTTCTCACTGACTTGCCACCTGCTAGGAATGCGAAGAAGAAAGGGGGAGCTAGGTCGGCTCTACTTCCAGGATGGGAAAAGAAGAAGAAACACGACCTGAGGAAGGGAGACCATGAAGACGAAGGTGAGGAAGATGACAACAACATCGTGAACTATGGAGGCTTCGTGCGTGAAAGTGAAATGGACGACGTTGAAGAGCGTGTAGTGAAGAGAGAAGTAAAAAAGATCAAAGATGAAAATGTCGAGTTGCTCTCACCATTTCTGAGGTTTACAATACTGACATTCAAGCTCTAGATGATCAAGATCACGGAGAATCAGATCCAGGACAAAGGCCGCCAACCTGGAGAGAAGAATTGGACGACAAAGAACTTGCCGTCCGTTGCTGCTAAAGCTTTTGAGGACCAGGTGGTGCCCAAGATGCGTTTGAAGGCCGGCTTACTCCCACCATGGGAATCGCCCACAATGAAGGACTTGCAAGCTACCATGGACAAAGTGTATGGGGAAGGGGAATATAAGGTTAAGCCACATGGGCCATGGTGGGGTTTGGTACATTGCATGTCTTGCTAACTCGTAGTCCGCAGCACTGATTGCATTTTGAGCTGAACATCCGCTTGAATGGCTGGCGACGCGGTTTTGTAGAAGCCGCAGAAGGATCCATCAAGAAGGTGATAAGCGACCATTCGAAGGACCTGGATACAACGGCAAAAATAGCGGAGCTCATGGCGTACTATTTATTGAAGACATCGGATGAGGAAGATGAAGAAAGTCGCGTTTTCCATTGGAAGGACCTAGATCCTGAGACGAATGCAAAGAGTGTACATTCTACTAACTTATTGTGATGCATCTACTTAATCTGTCATCTAGGGATTTCTGGCGTCAGATCTTATCACTCGAACGTTTGGCGTAGCATATCTTTCCAAGTTCCCGGAATTCCTGATGGACTTCAGTGAATCAAAGCCAGTTGGGGCTCTCGTACTCGCTACACAGGCGGTGAGGATGCAATCTTCACCCGCTTTGACTTGTTTTAACATCATAAACCAGGTTGAACACATGCTCGAACAATGGACGACAGGTTGCCTAGTCAAGGGTACTAAGCAATTCTCGGCAGATAACTACAAGAATCACGAAGGGCTTGTCGAGCTGCCAAAGGGGCCTGGCAAGCGCAAAATGTACACGCGAAAAATAATATACCGTACTGACTTCTTTACGGAAAACATAGCAGTCTTCAAGGAACACCATTGGAAAGCCGTACTTGACAACGCGCTGCGCCTCATGCCAGAGAAGTTGAAAAAGAAGCGGGGCGTTGCCATCTCCAAGGCCGCCAGTCAGGATGAAATCACAATAATTGATGCTCAGTCGAATACAAGACGCCGGAGGATTGTCGTCGATGACTGAAGTTATTTGTTTTATAATATTTCGCATTGTACCGTTGCTAACTTCCATGGGATACTAGTGTTTTGGCTCTGAGTCTGCATTGTGCTCGCTACCTCAAAATCACATCTCAAGCGCTGTGACTAGTGCGCTTACCCTCACTTCTTGCGACTTGAAACTGGGCTCCGTCAGCGCTCTGTGCCCTCGTACTATTCTCGCCCCTCGTACAACTCCAAATCGCCTCAGGTTCTAATTCCCTCATGTATCGCCTCATGCCATGTTGCCTCATGTATTGCCTCGCTTATTGCCACTGCTGTATTGCTGCCCTGTGTTTTGCTGCCCCGTTGTATCACAGCCCCGTTGTATCGCCGCCCTGTTGTACTCTCGGTGCTTGCCACCCTACTGCTGTATTCTCGTCTCGTGCATCGCCTGTTTGCTAGATCATGTACTGCCAACATATTGTACTATTGTCGTGCCAAAATAAAACATACCATATGTTTCAAAGATTCATATGCAATATTGACTGCTTTCAAAATATCAAAATTGATAGTCCTGAATTTCAAAGGTATTAAGCGTTGTTTGTATGGTGTCAGACCTTCCATAGAAAGTCCAAACCCACTTTTCCGACTTAGGCTGGTTTGGCAAGTTTCTAAAGTACCCAAGGCAGCGAAACCCGGAATTGATAATTTGCTGATGTGGCCCCTTCTCATCAGAGTTGGAGTGGGGCATAGCGCGTTGGGCGAAGCTGGATGGTCCCACAGAAACTTCACTTTCCAAGCTACTGGCCATGCCTGGGGTACGTCCTTTATGCTACCCATTTTTTCACTGTCATTTACCATAGTACATAGGTTTGCAAGCATCTTGGACTAACATTCGAGTCACCACAAAACAAGATGATTGATAAGCTTCCTTCTCGCCCAACGTTTCAATACGAGGAGGTGACTCTCACTGGGCGTACCTACCCCTTTTTTCACTGGAACATATTAGAATGCATCAAAGCTTTATACGGTGACATTGACTTTGCTCCGGATATGCTTTACGTACCAGAACGGCACTTCAAGGATGTAGGAGGACAACAGAGATCATATCATGAGATGAATACCGGAAAGTGGTGGTGGAAGATGCAGGTCAGTCCGGAATTTAAACAAAGAAGGATATTTCATTGAACAATGAATAGGAGGTGCTTGAAGCACGAAAACCAGGAGCCACATTAATCCCCATTATCTTAGCGTCTGATAAAACGAAGGTGACACGGTTTGGCAGCAAGACAGCCTATCCTCTCTATGGGACCATTGGGAATATCCCTAAGGATATCCGCTGTAAACCAACGCGAAGGGCACAGATATTGCTTGCGTATCTGCCCAACACAAAGTTGAAACACTACTCAAACAAGGCATCACGACGCCGTGCACTATCCAACCTTTTTCATTTCTGCCTACGACGAATACTTTCACCGTTGGAGACTGTCGCTGCAGAGGGCATGACCGTAACCAGTGGGGACGGCATCCAGCGGCGTGGGCACCCTGTGTTCGCGCTCTTTGTTGGAGACTATCCGGAGCAAACATATTGGTTGTGGGGAGTAAATTTGGCGAATGCCCAAAATGCCAAGTTGACCATAACGAGTTGGGCTCAGCCTCAGCACCTTTAATAAACAGGGACCTTGGCAAGGTCCAAGACGCTCTTGCGACAGTTGACATGTGCCCGGTGCAGTACGCAGCGGTCTGTTGTGCAGCGCGCATCAAGCCGATTTACCACCCGTTTTGGGAAAACTTGCCTTATTCTAATGTATACGAGTCCATAGTGCCCGACGTTCTCCACCAGTTGCGACAAGGGACCATCAAACACCTCGTCTCATGGCTTAAAGCTGCATATGGACATACTGAAATTGACGCTCGCTGCCAATGTCTTCCGCCAAATCGTAATGTTCGTCTATTCAAGGAAGGCATAACATCCTTAACACATGTTACCGGAGGGGAGCACAGTGATATCAGCCGACTATTACTTGGTATCATCATTGACGCTCCTACTCTCACTGGTCACAATTCAGCTCGATTATTACGTGCCGTTTGTGGGTTACTTGACTTCATTACCATATCCCAGTACCCTATCCACTCCAGTGACTTGCTACAGTCTCTCGATGATGCACTCAAACTTTTTCACGACAACAAGAGCATCTTTATTGATCTGGGAATCCGCGAGCATTTCAACATCCCGAAATTCCACTCCTGCTGTCATTATGCAACAGCAATTTCATTGTATGGAACAACTGATAACTATGACACGCAATTTACAGAGCGACTCCATATTGATCTCACCAAGCAAGCCTACAATGCATCAAATGCACGCGACAAGCTATTTCAAATGACGACGTGGATGGAGCGGACTGAAAAGATTTTGCAACATGATCAATACATCTCTCCGTCGGATCCCACAGACACCAATTCGGTAAACAGGCAGTTGCCAGCGTTGCAGCCCACTCGCCATTTAAAGATGACCAAAGCCCCAACTCGACGTGCTGTCACCCTAGACTCAATCGCCATTGACTATGGGGCGACATACATACGTGACGCGCTTTCCCAGTATATTGTAGGGTTAATCTCACCTACACTCACGCGCGCGCAAGCGGAACGACGCTCACATTATGTCATTCTTCCCTTTTTAACACTACCCGTGTACCATCGCATCAAATTCTATGATGAAAATGCGAGCATTGTTGACGCCATCCATGTACAACCTTCGCAGAAGGATAAGCGAGGCCGTACCATTCCCGCACGCTTTGATACGGCATTGATTGATGTCAGCACGGATGATAGGCAAGGTACTAAGAGAATACATGGTGTGTATCCAATTTCAATAACTTCTGCGTCGTCCATGACTCTAAGTTCTTTTTCCAGATTTCCGTGTTGCTCAAGTGCGCGTAGTTTTCTCCCTGGCACCCAAAGTCATTCAATGTGAAGACTTAGAGTAGCTTCGTGGTTGCACGAGAGGTTAAGTCTCCAACGGAGGATTCTCGAGAGAGAGAGAGAGAGATCACGCAGGGTAAATGCGTAGTCAAGTGTTAGGAAAATCCTACGGTTACGGAGTACAGTCCGGCTTAAGTACTCTAGTCTAATAATAAGTAGCTAAGGAGAATACGAAACAAGAGATATAACCTCGGAAGGAGGTTATCGATTGTCAAAGCTCGGTGTTTGCAGCCTGCGACCTTACATTCAACAACTGTTTCCCAAGCACATCATAGTCCCTAAGCACCTTGCTTATGTGGAATGGTTCACGAAATTCCGGGCGCAGCCTGAACCGAATCATCGGCTTTATGCCATCTCACGCGCCTTCAATAATGGTTATCGGGTTTCAACCATAGTACCAGTGAGTAAAATAGGTCGTAGCGTGCATTTATTCCCGGCCTTTGGTAGTACTACTGCCCAGCATTGGACGAGTAACAACATCCTAGACGAATGTACAAACTTCTTCGTCAATGCCTACGCAGATAGAGATACATTTATCCTTTGCAAGACGTAATGATATTATACTTTCTTAATTGTGTTAACGATTAGATAGTATTAAGAAGTTTTTCTTATGTTTATGTGCCACTACCAATAATAAGTTAATACTACGAAAAGTTATGTAATCTTATTGTAGAAACATATAATTACGTCTAATTAGCGAGATACATTTTTCCTGATGATGGGGCCGCTACCGTTACAGCAACTACAGACAGGAGTCGATGCTCCACCTCTGCTGCCACCACCACCGCCATCGACGAGGTCGCGAAGTGAGATTGTGCCTGGGCCTTTGAAGGCATCTCTCTCGTTTTCGTCTACCTCGTCGGGAGGGTCGTCAGGGACGGGGATGAAGAGGTCGCCCTTGGTGCCCATTGAGAATGTCGATTGGGGTATGAGAAAGCGGAGTATTGGTAGGGAGGCGGATAAGGGGAAGAAGAGGGTTGTGTTTCAGGAGGATGAAGGAGATAGGTGAGCATCCCGTGCCGAACGGTGCACATGTGTCAGTGTTAACGAGTTTTTGATTAGACAGCCACTGATGTTCGGTCGGCAACTGGTTGAGCAGTTCAAGGCACATGTGCATGCATATGCGGAGATTCTGCACCGGTGGAAGATGGATCATCAGAGGTTGGAGTTGCTTAAAGCTGTCGGCAAGAGCATGTCGTTGAAGAAAGAAGCAGAAGGGCATGGAATCAGTAAGTGCTTGACCAGAAGCATGTCCCGGATGATTTATTATTGCTTTTGCAGATGTGGCCAAAGTGTGCAATGTGTGTTTGACGACGACAGACAGGAACGGATGTCCAGTATGCGGGAGCCGAATCGGAGCTTTGCTTTGTTCTGTGTGCCGATTGCCTGTCAAAGGTGCTCGGATTCTGTTGCTTTTGCGATAGTGGCGCGCTAATGCTTCTTCTCTTCCAGGACTGTCAAGGACATGTATGCTGTGCTTCCATGTTGCGCACATGTCATGTCTAAAAAAGATGACTGTACCTATGTGTCCCACTGGGTGCAGATGTTTTTGTGATGGACAGTACGGAGAATGGGAAGTTGGGAGTGGTGTTGGACCCGGAACTGTAGCTGGGTCTGTGTCAGCGCAGCACATGCCGCCATTGACGAGAGCATCATTGGTTATGCCACCTGATTTTGATGAGGTGCAGCATTATCGGACACAGTACATGCCTTCACCCAGTCTGTTATTGTCGTAGCACTGCTTCACTCTTATAACTAAAATAGCCAACTTGTGACCCACATTAGGGGAAGCGCCAAAGTGTCTGGTCGATGTCGCAGTGGCCCCTGTGTCAGGAAACTCGTTGCCCCTGACTCGGATGACCTGAGGAAGGGTGTCGCGTTAGCTCCCATCAAATGGCACATCAGGTGAGATGCTGGGGAGATTGATATATAAATCATAGGTCTGCTGGATTCCATTCTCCAGAGGCTGGCCCTTTCAACACTTTCACCCCCACAAAGATGCATCTCACTTTTTTTTTTTTTAAGCATAGAAAATCTTGTTAGATGTTGTGTAGATACTACACTGTGTAACCAAATGTATGTACTCATGTCTCGATATAGAGACAGTAACCAAAACGTATGAACGAGTGTGTATAATGCCAACCTTCGCGTATGCCTAATTCTCTTCTCGTCTCACAGCTCAATTCAAGAGGCTCCCGCACACCCCCGCAAAACTCCGGGACTTTGTGAGTCATTTGACGATCGTCAAAATCTACCGCGCGAAAAAGATGGTGGTCCATCAAACGGCTTGTCGCCGCGTGTATAATCGAGTAACAAATGTGTGGTAAGTCTTGAGGCCCAGTGAAAAGTCCGGATGCCCAAACTCGTCCAAACTCACCAAAATGTACATTAATACGCTTGGGCGGTTTTTGGCAATTTACACTATAGGAATTGTTCGATTCGACACTTTATTCCGTCCAGATTCGCTGGCAACAAGTATATTTATTCGCTTGACGTTGCTATAAACTGCCATTAACCGCTCCTCCGCTTCCCACCGCCTTTTACCGCTTGCATCCGCCCCAATTTGCCCTGCCTTCCTCTCCGCTTCCCACCGCCTTTTGCTGCTCCAATCCGCCTCACCTCCCTATCCGCTTCCCACCGCCTTTTGCAGCTTGCATCCGCCCCGGTTCACCCCATCTCCCTCCCCTCTCCTTCATTAATTTTTGTTCGCTGTCTTTGCTGCCTTCCCCACGTACAACTGTATTAGATATGTAGATAGCATAATTACTAATGTTTTTACCTTGGCGTCCAAAGCTGCTTGATCCCAGTACTATCAAAGTCGTCAGAGTCATGAAAAATGGAAAACATGTTGCTTACCTTCTGCCCGTCTGCTCCCAGCCCTGCCCAGTGCACTCCAAACTCCCCTAATGTTCCTGACCCACCACGTTTGTCTAGCCAGTCTTGCATCGCCAAGTTCCTGAATTGAAGAGTCAGTAGAAGTCGTTGTGAAATAAGAATGACATGCTTTCCGTTAATCTTCGCACCTGGCTTTGCCTGTTGATTGTCCTTTTTACTTGTCTTACCCCATCCAGCGACCTTGCCTAGTAGGGGTAACTTGATAGTCAGGCCATTTGACGAAGATTCAGGCATGCTTGTGTGGGTGACACCTGGTGCAAGTTGGTGGGGGGATGTGCTGTTGACTGCTTGATTGACGCCTGGTATGAGTTGTTGGGGGGCAGTGCTGTTCACTGCTTGAGGGATGCCTGGTGCTTGGGGTGAAGCATCATTAACTTCTTGAGGGACGCCCGGTGTGAGTTGTTGGGGGGGTGTGCCGTTCACTTGAGCAACGCCTGGTGCGAGATGTTGGGGGGATGCACCGTTCACTGCTTGAGGGACGCATGGTGCAAATTGCTGAACTTCAGGGAAGTTGACACTGTGACTGGATTGTGGGTTTTGCTGAGGAGTAAGAGTTCTTCTATTACTATAAAGCTACATCAGAACAAGCATTGAGAAAGTTTGAGAACAAACAATGGGTCTAAGACCAGCGGGATATCCTTCTGTTGCTGAACCTGAATAGTCTTTGTCTTCTTCTTTGGCGCTGGCCTCAATTGTTCAACTTTGCAAACTTGTTTGGTTGGTATGGTAGCTGACGCATCCAACAGCATGAGCAACATCCTGTCATTGTCTTGAGCACTCGGGCCGGCTGCTGTCGTCCCTTGTAAATTTTCTGCTTTGACGTCCTCTGCTTTTACCGCCTTTGCCGCCTTTGCTGCCCTCTCCTTCACGACTTTGCGGTGCCAGCCATTGTACCAAGTTTGCACTACAGATTGAACCTTCCAGTTGTTTTCGCAGAGCGTTAGCTCTGGGTATCGTGCACGCAGTTGCCGATAGAGAAGTCTTCTGAGTTCCGGGTCAAGCTTAGAAAAGCTTGGTGCTGCAAGGAGGCTCTTCGCTGTGTCGTTGACTTTATTTGGTGTGTCGTTGTCTTTATCTGCTAATCCTGTGATTACCTGGAATATCTCTGACAATTCATTTCGCATGTTTGTCAATCGTTTCTTGGTGATAGGTATGCCGTCTTTGTCCTCAAGGAAAGTGAAGATGACAGGAAGTGTGTCAGAGTCTTTTTCTTCAGGTGGATTGGCGACTGGCTTGAACGATCCTTTGTACCAGTAAGTAATATTTTCATAGTCGTTTTTGTTCTTTGGCATCTCATTATCCTCTGTGTCATAGAAATCCTGGAACAACTTTTTGAAAATGGCCGCACGTTCTTCCAGTGTAACCAGCACAGAAGGGGTCATGCCACCTTCTCCAGAGCTGCCAAGCACTCCGTGGGCCAAGAAGCGACTTAACTTTGTTGTAAACATGTCAAGCGATTCCCTATGGAGCTTTCAAAACTTGCTAGTTTGCAAATAATGGGACATACTTCCATACCGCTGCCTCCGAATTCTGCTGTGAGACATTTAACTTTGATCTACAGTCATCATCAGGTGTTTTAGTTCGCATATATTGATGAATACACACCGCAATTCATAAACATTTGTTAATAACTTCATATATGCAGAATTTTGAGACGATACTAGCATTTCATGAGTAGCTGAACCTATGATGTGCATCGATTCCATGTTTCGAGGTGTATTAAACTGTGAACAATATATTTTATTCATGTTTTGGCGATGTAGTAACGCGCACCTGAATTTCAGGAGATAAGTTCCTTGAATTATAAAGTTGCAAGTCCCCTTGCATGCTGCTGAATCTATGGCTATTAAAATTATCACATCTAGTGGGTCCTTTATTCTGTTTGAAGCATATATAAGCATGTTGCAATCACTTCAAGAGCATACCGAGTCGATTTCCAGTGACAGGCTCTCTGAGCTATATTCTATGTCACTATGGGCATCCTGTTGCCCATGTCCTGAAATAAAATTATCTCTAAGGTATTGGATGTCAAAATTATTCTGCATCTTGAGTATGATTAAAATGAAGCAATTAACGAGATATTGTTACGACTCTATCTATTTTTCTCTATTTTTCTATATTTTATCTGGAGGCCTACGGACGCTTGAAGGGATACCAATACGCATAGGGGCTTGGGGGGGATCCGTTATGGAAGGACCGGTTAGGTAAGCCATGGGTGGCTGTACAAAGGTCTAGGCATAGGGGTCCGGACAAGTCTGGCTATGGAAGGGTCTAGGCTGTTGCTGCGCGTACACAGCCTCGGAGGCAGTGTAGTCTGTGTGCACAGACCATGGGCCAAAGGTATATAAGGAGGGCGTATCCGTAGGTAGGAGTCCTAAGACTCTAGATAGTTTGCTCTTACCCAGCTTACTGGTCTATTGTGTCTCAATACATCTTCTTTCCTCCTCTCTACGTGAGACCTGTGGTTGTGTGGGATTAGTCCTAACATAATCTAGAGTCTTTACTACCACACCTCTCGCAGTCGTTTGCAACCACCACGGGCATCATCTGCTCGCTGTTGTGCGCGCTCTCGACGAGTTCCCTCAAGCCTGCGCGACAGACCTTGGTACACGTTACACCACGTGACTACTGAGCCGCTCTCGAGGATCACCACCGACACTGACAACAGATAGACTCCTTGATCGTCATCAGGGACTACTACCGAAAGGTTGCTGTCAACAAAAGGCATTCGGACGAGAGTATCTCCGTGTGATTGAAAGTGCGGCAGGCACTGGTCAGCGGAATACACCGTTTGTCTCGGAAAAGCTCAGGAACGAGTGAAGGCAGTCCACTAGCGTGCCGTGTAGCAAGGAGAACAGTCTCGAGATACCAATTACGTATCAGATCTAACGATCTGAGCACGAGGACACTCGAGTGAAGCCCCAGGCACCACGCTTTTGGGTCATTTGGTGGAAATAAATCGAAGAATTGAGTGCGGGTGCGTTATTGACCGCATCATAGAATATTCGCATTAGGACGTGCGAGTATTGAAGAAGAGTCAACAGCCTTTTTACTTAAAAGGTCTAAGGCGACATTCAGGGAGGCAACCATGGCTTCTTTGTTCAACTACATTATCCCCCGCGCTGGCCTCACTCTTGTGCAGGTTGGCAAACGATTTGGAATCGAATGGGCGCAGGAGTGCGCAGAAGAAATCACTCGGTCGACCACAGTTATTGTCGACAACAGGCAACGGGACGCCCACGTTCGGGCATATTACACATGGCGCAAGGCGCAGCACAGGGAGCGTCGTCTCCAACAACGACAACACGCGTTTCAGCTGTGGCAGCTGGAACAGGAGTCCCTCCGCATTCAGGAGGAAGCCTGGGAAGAGTTACTCAGGCAACGCCGGGACGAGCGCCGGTATCAGAAAAAGGTCGAGCAAGAGCTCGAACAAATGGAGAAGGACAGGCAGACCCTGGAAGGGCTGCTCCACGACATGGATCCGGAATCCGAGATCCGCCAAAGACTGTTTGACACGCCGTCAAACATCCAGCTCCTACTGATGGGCTGGAACATAATCACTTTGCGACACAACGGTTTGGTTCTGTCGGCAAAAGAAAGGAATCAGCTGATGCACGCTGAGAACGGGAACATCAAAACCCGTAGTTACAACAGGGCGACTGCGGATATCGCCAACCAGGAACGATTGGACGGGAAGCGACCCGATCCATACATGAGGGCACGCCTTAAGAGGAAGGACTTCCCAACAAGGCATACAACGCCTTTCTTGGTTTCGCCGCTGGTCATGAAGACTGACCCTGGCACACACCCGCTAGTGGGACTAGCGGACTTCCTCAAGCTCATTGGGGAAGATCTCACATACACGGAGGACTGGGTTAACACCCTGGTTCGTCCAAAATTACCAAGCGCGCCCGTCACGGACATCCACGAGGAACAGCCATGGCGAAGGAGCGGGTACTGTTATATGTACCTGTTCAAGAAAGAGTTCTATCACACGTTCGACTGGCCGGCCTGGCCAACCGTAACGCAAATACTGTCCTGGGAACCCGAAATGCGCGACGAGACCGTCAAATTTGGTCTCCAGGACCATCACAAGAATGACATGTTTCATGTCATCAAAAGAGCCGCGCTGCGCCCACATGAAGACGAGTCCTATACTTGGAAGGACATGAAACTCATGGAAGGCCGTAGCAAATACAACAAGTTCGCCCGATTTGGCGGACAAAAGGAATCCAAAAAGGGGAAGGCACGGGCCTCCACAATTCAGTCCTGGGTCCAGGACAACCATCAACGGCGCACTCGACGTCAGCGCCCATGTCATACGCCCAAGCGGTAACTGTCCACTCTGGACCTAGCAAGTCGCTAACCAGAACCGCAGGGGCAGACGCCAATTGGTACAATGGTACCATCCCTTGTGCAGCGGATTGGCTATCCGCGGATGTTGAACCCAAACAGGGGTTCAATGAGAAACAAAGGACGATTAACAATTGGAAACGGGAAGTTGAGAAGGAAATAGCAATTCCCTACCCATATCCCCGTCCTGCGCACACGAAGCATGCGTTACATCTGGATGTACCCGGATATTGTTATCTCATTTTAATAAAAAATCAGTTTTGGGATATGTACGAATGGCCGGCATTTCCGCAGATCCAAGAAATAAACTCATGGGATTACAACCTTCGAAATACCCACGGCCGTGTTAACATCAGGCGCACATATGGGTATAACGATTGTTACCATATTGAGCGCGTACCCAAAGGACCAAAAGGGTGGGACATGATTGCATCACTAGTCCGATCTGGCCATGATCGTAAACATATGGGTGCTATTGAATGGGATGCAGGAGCAGACCGTTATTTCAAAAGATCACGAACAGCGTTGTTACACCACCGGATCCCAGGCTATTGCTACCTGATATTAATCAAACATAGGTATTGGGACACATTCAATTGGCCTGCTTTTCCAACTGTCGATAAAATCTTGTCATGGCAACCGGCATACAGAGAGAGCACTGCCATCATTGAGACCACCATGATGCCAGAGCTTGAGCGAATTCATGTGTCCAGACAAGAACATGGAATGCACGGCTGGGAAGAAATGTACCGGTTGCGAGGCAATGGATTTGGACAGTACACTGTTGGAGCATCAAGGGGCGACAACCTTACTAGGTTCCTTGGTCGGGAAATTCGCCGAATTAGGCTTAATCTTCCGGGCAACTATCCCAATAGGCGTTTCCAACAACAAGTGCAAACCGTGGTCAAGATCTTTGATCGGGTGACACCCGCCATCCCAGGATACTGCTACCTAGTCCTGTTTAGGGAAGAATTGTGGAATCGGTTTGAATGGCCTGCATTCCCAACAACACATTGGATAAACCAGGTCGACCCGCAGTATCGCTCAAACCAGTCGGTGAAATTCAAGGTGGTGCGACATAATAAATGGGTTGGATTCCATGTACAGGCGAGCTCCCACGGTAGTAATGGATGGCCGATGATCCAGGCAATCGTCAACGGGGATCTTGGACATGTGGAAATCGGCTTTGGCTGGACAAATACGATGACCGCATATCTGCATGCGGCCATTAATCAATACAATTACTACTTCGGTCCAAATGCTACCCCGAGACCAGAACCCTTAACTGTAGCAGGAGGATCAACCCCGCAACAAGTAGCTGAAAGGGATGAAGCTATCCAAGAATGGAATGAGGGCACTACCCAGATGGCGGCACACATGGGAAATTTGGTACAACAAGCGGTGACCGAATATCAAAATACTCGACCTCCTCCACCTAGCAGATCGTTGGTAAAACTAGAGCTACCAGATCACTATGAAGGTGACCCAGCACAGGTAGATGCCTGGTGCAGAGCGATGGATGTGTATTTCGAGTTGGCGCACGAAAATGATTATGGCCGACGTATCTACATCACGTTAGGACGAATCCGAAAAGGAAAAGGAGATCGGGCCGGGACATGGGCCGCGGTTAAACTCAAGGAACAAATCGATAGCGACACCGACTTCAATCAAAAAGTGGCTGAAGAAGGATGGCCGGCTAATTTATCCTACCAACAGAGAAGAGAAGGGCATTTCGTCCCTGCCACCATAGGAGTCGCTGCGCATTATACACGCAACCCCCAGGCCCTGAAACCTCCCTTTTTGGGATGGGCAGATCTGAAACGACAAATGCATGATTTCTTCATGTCCAAAGAAACTCGGGAACACGCTGTTGAACAAATCCAGAAGCTACAACAGGGAAGTCGGGCCGTTGAGGATTACATCATCGAATTCAAAGCCTTACTACCACTAACGGGATGGAACGCAAGCGCCGCCAAGGATCACTTCCAAAAGGGACTAAATCCAAACCTAGGGTTTGAATTGATCCGGGTTGGCGATCTCGATGACGGAGACACCTTGGAACGGATCATGGAAAGAGTTACCGAATTGGCACGAGCCTATCGAAGGGCCAGGGACGCATATGGTGATCGACAGAAAAAAACACCATTCAAGGAGGATTACCAAAAACCTCAGCCAATGTCGCGGACCTATAAGCCAGCTCAGGCATCGACATCTACACATGATTCCAATGCGATGGACGTAGATAAGGTCAAGCGTGCACCAGGTGCATGTTTTAACTGCGGAAAGAAAGGACACTTTGCAAAGGAATGCAAAGAACCCAAGAAATACACACGGTTCGAGAAAGGGAAAGGCCGTGTCAGAGAAATAAAGATAGAAGAGCTCACAGAGGAGCAATGGAAGGAATGGGGAAAAGAAAAGGGTTTTGGCGACAGCCAGTAGGCACGCGCTCCGCGCTGCTGGCTAATAGAGTTTCAGTATCGGACAATGATTCTTGTGTACAACTACCTGAATTATTATATGAATGTTCTCCCCTCATTCACCGGATACGAAACTTGAGTGTGAGCGTAAAAACAAATCGGTTAACCCCATGGACCCCTGAGTGGGTGTTAAGACGAATCTGGCAGGAAGATAACGAAACTGCAGTTCGTTGCTTAAGGGAATGGGTACCGACTAAACGAATTAACGAGGTCAATACCAAGTTGGTAAATGATCTCAATAAATTATCCGAACAAGAAGCAATATGGAATCTGACGCAACTGCGGCAACAGTTAGTTCATGCAACAGGCAAACAAGAGATTGATTTGCACTGTGTGCTTACAACAATGGACACGGGTGAAACAATCAACGTGTTAGCGCTAGTTGACTCAGGATGCACGGGCTCTTGTGTTAACGAGGAATTTGTGGAGAGACACAAATTAAATAAACGACGGCTGATAAAGCCATTACCAGTCTACAATGCAGACGGATCCCGGAACGCGATGGGAAGCATTGAATACATGACACAATTTAAGTTGCGAATTGGGGATCATGAGGAAATAATCGAATGCAGCGTAGCGCGTTTAGGAAAAACAGATCTGTTCCTAGGTCATGACTGGTTAAAACACCATAATCCAGCCATTGACTGGAAACGAAAGGAGGTTAGATTCACGCGATGCCCAGGAACTTGCTGGACAGCATCTCAGGTAGAAGAACCTGAGGATGAATCAGATCCAATGGAACAGCTACAGGAGGGCGAACGGTTATTGGCTGTGGACATTGGAGAACCGGAGCTACGACTCCGCTCGGTAGCAACCAACATAGCGGCTAAGGAATCAGAAGCCGCTCAAAAGCGCACATTAGAGGAAGTAGTACCTAAACACTACTTGGAACACCGGAAGGTCTTTGAAAAGGAGACCTTTGATGAACTACCACCCCGTCGACCATGGGACCACGCTATAGAACTGATACCCGGATCAAAACCAGTGGATTGTAAAATTTATCCACTTAATCGAGACGAACAGGCACAGTTGGACGAATTCCTGAAGGAAAATCTGGAATCAGGGCGAATTCAACCTAGTAAATCACCGATGGCATCTCCCTTCTTCTTTGTGAAGAAAAAAGATGGGAAACTACGACCGGTACAGGATTACCGACGATTAAACGAAATGACGGTAAAAAACCGATACCCATTACCACTCATTGGCGAATTGGTGGACAAGTTGTCTAGGGCCAAGATATTCTCTAAGATGGATATCCGTTGGGGATACAACAACGTTCGCATCAAACAAGGCGATGAGTGGAAAGCAGCGTTTAGGACTAATCGAGGGCTGTTTGAGCCATTAGTTATGTTTTTTGGATTAACCAATTCCCCGGCAACATTTCAAACAATGATGAATGACATATTCCGCCAAGAAGTTGCGGAGGGATGGGTCGTCATTTACATGGATGATATTTTGGTATTCTCTTCAACACAGGAAGAACATACACGACATGTTAACCGCATCTTGGCAAAACTGGAAAACCATAAACTGTCATTGAAACCGGAGAAGTGTTGGTTCGACCGACCAGAAATCGATTTTCTGGGTTTGGTCATCAGTGAAGATTCTATCCGAATGGAGACCGGCAAAGTCAAGGCTATTGCGGAATGGCCGATGCCCACCTGTAAACGCGAATTACAGCAGTTTTTGGGCTTTGTGAATTTTTATCAACGTTTTGTGGAGGGATTCACATCAACGGCGAAGCCGCTGACAAAGTTGACTGGGAAAGACGAGTGGCTCTGGACTGAACTGCAAGAAGCTGCCTTTCAGGGACTGAAAGACCTTGTGGTGAGGGAGGTTGTACTCAAAATCCCGGACGATGAAGGTCAATTTCGAATTGAAGTGGACGCATCGGATTTTGCAATTGGCGGAATTTTGTCGCAACAAGGGAAAGATGAATCCTGGAGACCGGTCGCATTTATTTCAAAAGCCTTAAACGATGCCGAGCAGAACTACGAGATCTATGACAAAGAAATGTTGGCCGTAATGCATGCATTTTACGAATGGTCTCACTATCTCAAAGGCGCTAAGAAGATTGTAGAAGTATTAACGGACCATCAAAACTTGACATACTTCCGGAAACCACAGAACCTTAACCGACGACAGGCGCGATGGGTCACAGATCTACAGGAATACAATTTCGTCATTAAGCATCGATCCGGGAAGTCAAATTCCAAGGCAGATATTTTATCGCGACGAACAGACCATCACCCGGGAGGCCCGGATAATGAAGGAGTCATCTTACTAAAGGACGATCTTTTTATCAGGGTCTACGACAACGACAGGGCTATCGAGGATATCATCAAGGATATCCAGAAGATTCCTAACCGACAATGGGAAACTCAGGTGCGGAAAGGGCTCGATGAAAACAAGGAGGAATTTAAGGTCAATAATGGGCTGGTGGAATGGAAGGGCAGGATATACGTACCTGCAATATACATACTCGTGAATCCTTGTTGGCGATTTATCATTCCTGGGGACATCCAGGAATAGACAAGACGGTTGAACTAGTGACTAGGGATTTCTGGTGGCCACAAATGCGCAAAGACATTCAAAATTATGTTGCGGGATGTGAAACTTGTCAAAAGGTTAAACCAGATAGACAGGCTCGGGCAGCACCACTTCATCCAAACGAGGTTCCAGAAGCGCCATGGGAGATTATTTCCATGGATTTGATTGGACCACTCCCAGAGTCAAAGGGAAACGACATGATTCTGGTTATTGTGGATCGATTCACCAAGAAATCATACTTCTTACCTACCACATCCACCATTACATCACAAGGAGTTGCAACGCTTTTCCGAGATAATGTATTCAGGGAACACGGATTGCCAAAGAAGGTCATCAGTGATCGCGGACCGCAGTTCGTATCCAAATTCATGGATGACTTGTATGGGATGCTGGGAATTAAGGCGAACCGATCAACCACATATCACCCGCAGACGGACGGACAGACGGAGCGCGTCAATCAGACTGTCAAGGAATTCCTCACGATGTTCGTCAATCACAGACAGAACAACTGGAGTGACTGGCTAGCAGTGGCGCAATTCTGCCATAACGATCGAGTGCACTCGGCAACAGGATATTCACCCTTCTTCATGAACTATGGGCGACATCCATATAAAGGTCTAAACCCAACATATGTTCCCAAGGTAGTCGCAGTCGAGGACTTAGCAAAACAGGTCGAAGGGATTCATGCTAATGCGACCGCTGCATTAGAGAAAGCTGCTGAAACCATGAAGCGGAAATACGACAAGTCAAAAGCTCCGGCGCGCCAGTATCAGCCCGGCGACAAAGTCTATCTGAGCACCGCCAATCTTCCTACGCTTCGTGTCACAAAAAAGCTAGATGGCAAATTTGTAGGACCTCTGGAGGTAGTGAAGAAAATTGGACAGTCGGCGTACCAGTTGAGGATTCCAGCGTCCTGGAAAATTTACAACGTATTCAACGAAATCCACCTTAAGCCGTACAAAGAACTGGTATTTCCTGGTCAAAAGGAAAAGGCGGCCTCGCGCAACGAAGCGCAGATGGTGGAAGAGTCAGTAGATGACAAATACGAAGTAGAGGAAGTTATGGATAGCCGCGTCAGTGGGCGCGGCGGTGGACGTTTGGAATACCTCGTTAAGTGGAAAAATTACCCTGTCGAGGAATCAACCTGGGAACCGGCGGAAAATTTAGGCAACGCCAAGAAGGAAGTCACAAAATTCCATAAGGCGAATCCTAGTGCGCCCCGGCGGATGGTTAATGTGCGCGACATTAGCGCTAGTTTCCGAAAATGGCAAAATCACACGGCGATCCCTATAGCAAAACGGCTGTATGGGTGGGAGGATGGCAAGTTTGAGCGTGAATACCTAGAAAAGCTCAAACGAAATTGGCAGCGTTGGAAAGGCGACCGGCGCGACATATATGCCGAAGAAGACGTGCGGCACGAGTTCGTTAGGAACTCGAAATAATTTTTACGACACGCATGGCTTCCCGGGACGTGAAGCCTTAAGGGGGGGGTCATGTTACGACTCTATCTATTTTTCTCTATTTTTCTATATTTTATCTGGAGGCCTACGGACGCTTGAAGGGATACCAATACGCATAGGGGCTTGGGGGGATCCGTTATGGAAGGACCGGTTAGGTAAGCCATGGGTGGCTGTACAAAGGTCTAGGCATAGGGGTCCGGACAAGTCTGGCTATGGAAGGGTCTAGGCTGTTGCTGTGCGTACACAGCCTCGGAGGCAGTGTAGTCTGTGCGCACAGACCATGGGCCAAAGGTATATAAGGAGGGCGTATCCGTAGGTAGGAGTCCTAAGACTCTAGATAGTTTGCTCTTACCCAGCTTACTGGTCTATTGTGTCTCAATACATCTTCTTTCCTCCTCTCTACGTGAGACCTGTGGTTGTGTGGGATTAGTCCTAACAGATATAGAGCAAAGCGTCGAAAGTGCCAAAAGTGTGATTGCGTGATGTAACGCTGAGTTATCTTATCATTCTCATGTGATCGCGTCAAGCACGTCAATGAAATTCTTAAAATAGATTGATCATATTCATTATGTAGATCGGAGTAGAGACCTGTAGATGACAGTCAACGAGTGCTGGTTGCTCTCATTGTACGTGAGTAAGTGTTACGATCATGAAAATCGGCATTACATTTTCAATCTATCTATCAGTGGTCTGGGACCACTACCACAGTCTTTATACAGGCCAGGAGCCTTAGGAGGGAGCCTGGGAACACTTTGCGTGGGTTAGCGCATGGGAGCGCTTACTATGGAACAAGACGATGGTCATACAAGGCGGCCATACACTATACTAGGAAGGACAGCCGGATTAGGCAAGAGGATCGCGCCCTTGATGGCATCATTGATCGACGTCGGCATCAGCGCATCAGGGATCATGTCATCACGCATCAGGAAGCAGCAGTGGCAGCGCATATGGACATATGGGATTGCAACACAGCCTATGGAGACAAGGAGGCTTTAGGGATATAGCCCCTTATGGTTATAAGGTCTAGAGCAATCCGGATGGGTCTAGAAGATGGTGTTACAGCGGCTGCGCCCAGAAGCATAGCAACAATGACAGCGTGGAAGCAGCACTCATACAAGACAATAAGGAGTATGAATGCTGTGGGAGTGCCGGTGGTACTAGGTGGTGGCAAGGGGTCTTGGTAGAATAGTATATAAGTAGCACAAGTGTCTTGAGTCGCCCCAGACTTAAGATGGTTTCTCTTACGCCCATGTAAGACTCTGTCTAGAGTACAATATACCTTCCTTCCCTCCCCCTTCTCTCCCCTGCTCGACGAGGCCTGTGGGTCTGTGTCCTAAAGGACGGTGGGTTAGTGTTGTTGGGCGTGAGCTCATAACAGTAAGGTCAAATCTGTACTTGGAAATGTAACATATTAGCATTGTCAAACTCGCTCATGTGACCACACCAAAACATTGTCAAAATGGTATCAATGATTTCATTACTACACACCATGTGTACAGGCATATCAGGATGGAACATTTATTTTTTGTGACAATTTCATGACAACTTTCTCTTCTTCGACAATTGGTTTTTAACTTCATCTGTATACTACCTTCAAAAATTTGAGTGAATTCAAAGGAAATGATTGTAGAAACTCACCTGTTTCCCTTCCTTTTTCTGCAGCTTTTGAATGACAAGGGAGATGGGGTGAGCAGAAGCAATGTCAACCTGTTTGGTGCAAAGCCAAACAGATGGAATGGCAGTCTAGTCAGCTTGTTCAGAGTTGGACTCTGGTTCCTCAGTAGACATCTGTCCAGATAGACAGGTGAAATCAAGAAATAGCTTTTCGACAATGTAATAGCATTCAGTATACTTGTTCCGCTCTTCGGGACTGTTGGCTTCAGCTGAGGTGAGTGGGAAAGGGACCATAGCAATTGAAGAATGTATTGTCTTGATGTCCACAACCCAAAGCCCTTCATAACCTTGGTAGCGACACACAGTCAACGTTCCATATGACTCTGACAGCAGAGTTGGATCTGGCTCAGAGAAGATAGACACAAGCGCCAACCCACATCTTTGTTGCACACGTTCATATGGAAGTAATAGAATACTTCAGCGAAACCAGTTATGTTTCCCAGACATAGCTAGAATGAAAGTCAAAACCATCAACAGTGTACTAGTAGAAGTACCTGCACCTTCACATTCCGTGCCATGCGATTATTTTGCTTACTATAATCTTCACCCCATCGAGATCGCACATTTTGGCCATTGGGAAGCCACAGCCGCGCCCATCATTTGACCTGCTTAATGTCTATGCTCTCATGTCCAACTTGACTTAGATATTCCTGTAGCGCCTCAATATGAGCTTCGGGTAGGTGCCATACACTTTCATCTCGCCGGGGAAGAAGAACAAATCCATTCCCAAGGTTGTGAGCACCTGTGGGCAATGGATGCTCTGGCTCGAGCTCTGGATCAAGTGCTGAAAGAGCATTTAAGCGCGCTCTCAACAGAGTGCGCTCTGAAAGGTTTGAAAATGCATTTGACGGTTGCCTGACTTCGCGCCCAAGATTTCCGATTGTATTTTCAAGTGCCCATTGAGCGACGAGGTTAAGAGGCCCACACCGAGCAGTTTCACGAGCAGCATGGAGGACTGCATGCAAGGATGGTTTCATTAAGTGCAGGCGGTCTACTTGGCGCTTATAGTACTGATGTTCAAATTCCATTTCCCATTCAATCAGCATTTGGTCGCGGTTTTCAATTCATCCCAGGTGATCTGATGCTGATTTAGCAAGCGGACGGCACAAACCAATTTGCAAAAGTGAGTCCAAAGGTCATGTGGGAGGACGAGGCGGAATACAGCAGGACCAATACCCCATACATATGTCTGGTATTCTGTTGCCTTATATTGAGAATTAATTTTTTCCGCTGGATCGCGAGGTGGTCGATTAAACGAGGAAGGAAGAAATGGTCTCGTTTCAGCAACAAGTTTCCCATGTTGTTTCCATGTTTCATCATCATCTAAAACAATAAAGTCTGGCTTGATGGTGGTATACTTTATGTCATTTGATGAATTGCGCCAGATTGCGATCAGATGCTGTGGTATGTTTATACTCACCAGATGCATCAGATCCAGGGGGAAACATGATGGGACGGCGAAGCTGCAATCGTCCTGGAAACCAAGGCAAATACTTGGCTTCACGATCCCAGTTAATAGCCGACACCGATTGAATGCTGCTTCTGAAGACGATAAAAGTAACATCTTCAAGTCTTGAATGTATTGCAAAGGGTTGGGTTGACCAAGGTTGCTGATATCGAAGTCGGGGTGCATGCAATTTGCGACACTATAATTTTCTGGCTGAAGAAGGGCTGCGGCATAATATGTTGGTGAATTTGGTTTGCGTCGCCCACGGAAACCGCAATGTAAGCGACACCCATGACCGCCGTTGTGTCCAACTAAACCATTCAGAACTGTTATGCCAACAGTATCAGCAGTTCCGAATGCAAAGAAAGGCCGTGTGACAATGAATTTCTGCTCGCAGCCATCCCAGGCTTTTAGGCCATCCTTTTGCAATGCAGAACAGTGGCGAAGTGCAGGCAGCAGGAAGGATTCCATATTATTAGGCGGTTTGGGGCCTGGCACGAAGAGAGCAGGTAAAATATGTTTCTTTTTGTATCGTAGATCTGGGCTTAAGTTAAGAATAATCCAGATTGCAAACCAGCAATCCGAAAATTTGTCGCGATATAGTTGTGCACCATCAATTGAGAACATGATGAGTGTATCATTATCACGAATCTGTCCACACCGATATGCATTAATGTACTCGGTGCCATGGAAAATGTCTTCATAGATCGGTATCCGACCGTTGGTTTCTTCTAATTGCTGGATAATTTCGGTTGTCTTGCGATTTCGATAGCGCATCTTGAAAGCGCTTTCTGGACTTCGCCAGAGTGCTTGTAGCTGCGGTCCAAGAGGAATCGTATAGAACTTTTGCTGTGGTTGCGGCTCGCGGTTCGATCCAGGTGGTAGTTGGTGGTACCTAGGTGTGTCACACTTCGGACATTTATCAAGCTCTGCAAATGGTCCTGTGTATGCGATGCAACTCTGGGGGCACATGGCAGTTGATATTTGCGTGATACCCATAGCTTCCTCCAGTTTTTGCTGAACAATGTAGTACGAATCGATTTTTATAGCTGAATTGAACCAAATAAGCGACTCGCGGACTTCGTTGTACAACTTTTGCGAGCCATTTGCTATGATAGATTTGAAGAGTCGGATGGAGAGACCTGATAAACGATCCAGGTGTAATGTCAAGTTGGTCGGGTTTCGGATGGCATCTAGCTTTTCTTCATGTTCAATGTCGTCTTCAAGCGTCGCGCTTTTGATCTCTTCAATCATTTTTTGTATGAGTTGAAGCTTTGGAAGACACGCTTGGGGTAGAGACCCTTGCGTTCCACTTGGTTCGTGCATATCCTCGTCAGATTCAACATCATCTTCAATATTTTGACTCCAGACATCTTGCGTTTCCGCATTAGCTGGTCCAAAGGGCCTGTCGGCTGGCGATTCATCATCGGTGTCGAAACCAGGAGTACCATTAGCAAAGTTTTCTTCATCAGATCCAGAGTCAGATGAGTGTTCTGCATGTTCTGCATGTTGCGAAGAGCTCGGTGGCTGGCTTGGCGGCTGGCAAAATGTTTGACGGTTCAGCGCGCCCTACATTGTTTTGAATAAAATACATCAACGTACCTGTTTGGCAGTGTCTAAACGTGCGCGCGATCTGCCAAAGCGCTCCAGAAGCTCCAACCGAGTTTTGGCTCGTTCAACCTCTCTATATTTCTCATGTCGCCGGTATGTTGCTGTAGTAATCCATGTTCCAAGTTTGCTGTGCTTCAAGCATTTTGGGCACCTGCAGACCCTGACCTTCTTGAGATTATCGGACCGGGGGGGCAGTTCCATTCAACAAGCACAGACTTAAGCGAAGTTTTCGAAAAATTTGATTACCATTTCTAATATCTAAATATGGTAGAAGTAGACATCCGTGTCCGGGCGGGTACAAGCGTGAAAATGCGTGAAAACGAGAAGATAGTAGCGTGGAGGCGGATACAAGCGTAAAAATGCGCGAATAGCGATTTGGACCGGTTGTTGACGCATGTTGGCGAGTTTGGACGAGTTTGGGCGTCTGGACTTTTCACTGGGCTTGAGGGCCCGCACTGCAGGTCTTCTATCCGCAAACCCATTTTAACGAGTGGGAAGCTCGGTCCATCAAACGGCTTGTCGCCGTGTGTATAATCGAGTGCGGCCTGTCGCCGCGTGTAGTCCATCAAACGGCTTGTCGCCGCGTGTATAATCGAGAGTGGGCAAAGCCTAGTAAGTCTTAAGGGCCCGCACTGCAGGTGACTTCTATCTGCAATGCCATTTTAACGAGTGGCAACCTCGGAGTGTCTTCGATGATGAACCTCGTGGTCCACAAAATCCAATCGATGTTGACGATGTCGCAAATGGGAAGCATGATGGGTCGCCATAAGCCATACAAAATCAGGGATGAGAGCGATTAACAATCGAGTGAGCTGCCATAGGGAGGGAGCAGCAACAAAAACCAAACGGAAGGGATGATGGTGGTTAGAGTTCAAAGAGCGCCTGATGCATCTCACTTCAATCATATTTTGCTTTCTCTTTGCTTACGCTACATACGCGTTACCCGTCTTACCCCCTTGTATGCCTTTCTCTTCCATCTTGGGCATAATCTTAACTTGATTTTATATTTCCAGTCTCCCGACGTCAAAAAAAGCATTGTGAACTTTGTCGTACGGCGAGGGCCCGTCATAGCGGAGGAGCGCAAAGTTTTCAAGGTTTACGATAATGACATGTTTAGGGGAACCAAAGCCGTCCTGAAGATAATTTTTAACGCGAACAATGCTACTAATACGGAACTGGAGGGCCGGGCGAAGAGCGGATACCTTCTTGCATATGTGACTCAAAAACGGCGGGACCGTCCAACCATCATGTTCCTGATTATCGAAAACTCGAGTTGTGCGCCCCCGTCTATGCGACTACGAGAAAAAGACCTCTGGACGGAAGCTAAAAAATCTGCCGCCGAGTTGAAGTCTCCGATAACGTACGAACGTGTTTATCAACTTGAATGGTCTGCGCTGATTTTTCCTCCCCAGTTACCATCCTGAATACGAGAGCAACGTCACTTGGGTAAAGGACACGGATGGCTGGTATCATCTAAAGTTGGTTGATTGGAAGACGCCGGGGCCTCCGAATGAAATGAGAATGAGTTACACTTTGGATAGAATACCTCATGTGGATGTACCACAGCATTTAACTTGAATGCCAATGTTACCAATGACCGGTTGATCACGGGAAGAAACGTGCAGTCATCAATAAGAGCAGGGAACTTATGTGGAAGAGTGAAGTCGGGTGACTGGTACCGCGGTACCGACTGGGCCCATACCTGCGCCGTGCCCCGATTACCAACACATTGAAGCAAATGAAGAATATAAGAGCGGCGAAGAAGTCTCAAATGTAACTGACCTCCAACTCTTGTTCCCAGTTCCTGCGCATACAGGCTCATTGTGAGTGTACATTGCGGGGCTCGACATTCCTACTCCTTACCTTCAACTTTCTGCAGCCATTCTGAAAGGGAGACACGATTCGTTTCTAGGGATGGAACTTTTCTCTTTATAGACGAGAAAGATTCGCGAGCCATTCATCACACTATGTAACTGCACTGCTCATGGTTCTTCTTTCTCTAGAGCCGCGAGACAGGAGCAAAAGCGTGGTAGCTTATGTTGGTAGCACGAAACGTGACTTTCAAGGAAGTACGACAACATCTGAATTAGGTTACTGCCTAAGAATATATGGGATAGAAAAGGTGTCCTCGAATGTAGACGCCTAACAACTTAGACAAACACCCGTCAGTTCTCCCTGCCGGGCCGAGCTTGATTATGGCAACACTTGGTTTCTTCCTGCCATGCTTACCGTCCAACGTTATCGCTAACCGGCTCAGTATCACTGCGCTCGTTATACTCTTCCTTCAGCTCTACCTCCGCCACGACATGTTTGGTGCCAGGAATAGTTTCCTGTTTTATCTGTTGGCTCGTCGCCTTCTTACTCGAAAGCCAACTATTTTCCAAAGGGATGCGAAATCCATATATTTCTTCTCTGCTACGGGTACACTAGAGACCCATCAGTTAAATCGGAAACTTGGACCTTGCTCAACGCAAAGCAGGAGGACAAGACTGCTCCAATTTTTGTGTTAGATCGCACCAACCTTTTTCTTGTCATTGCTTCGTCACCGCATCCATCACACTGGCGAGAAGTGGAGCATTACCGGCCTCCTGTCAAGATATGGCTCATGGAACCATTTGGGTTGGAGGAGCTCATTCAAGCGCAAGTATTTCTCATTATCTTATGTTGTTATGATGTTCAATGAATGTTTTAGCCGTCAACTCCAGCATTTCCTGCAGGAATATGGCCCGTCTGCTCGTGACTGCTATGCATTCTACGAGTTAATTCCATATTATTACGAACACCACATACATGGCAGGGCGAAAAACATCGCTTGGGATTTCGTTACAGATATGTTGACGGATCGAAAGGATGTCATTGACGGACCCCATAAGCTTATTCTTGTCCGTCCTTCGCCCGCAGACCGTTCATCTCCTTCGTTGAGCATCATTACGAAGACTGTAGCTCGCCTCTTGCATGAGCGCGATTCCGATGCACGGCGGCAGAATGCACGAAACTGTACAGAACACTCCGAGCCAATCCACACAGTAGATCCACTGCTGGGAGGCTCCTCGAGCCGCCGTTTCATGCCTTATGCATGAAAGGAACATCATTTCAACTCTCTTCGATGAATGTGGTGGACGGACTCGGGATACATTCACTAATGACAATACCAACCACCATGCAACATTAACTCTACCTCTGCAGCCGCGCATTGTATTCGATCGAGAGCATCCTATTACAACTCTTTTAGCAAATCACTACTACCAACCAGCACATGGGACCCAATCCTCATATGACTCGTTTGTTTTCAATCCCAGAGGCTAGATTCACCCTGTTTCAGGTTACCTGCGGCCTTACCCACCCTGTCCATCTCAAAGGGATCAATGCACTATGACCTCGCGGCACAGCTGGGGGTTAATGATCGGCATCCAACACTCCACTTTGTTGCAGTAGTACCTGAGGGCGACAGGGTAGAATTTCCAGTGCCTAAGGGGTGGACGCCTCTGGCCTGTACTGCGAGCTGTTTGAGGAGGGCGGGAGCAGTCGGCCTTTGGTTAGAAAGTGGCTCACACTTCTCTTGGTGACGTGGCTGTCATCGGGAGGATAGAGCTTCAAAATTGCTCCAAACTAGTTGAGTGCGGTACTAAGACCGGGAACTATCCCGCGTATTCGACGGGGAGTTCGAAAGTTCGTCCTTTCGTTTATACGAAGGTTTTTTTCCAAAAGACATCAATTAGGATGCCTTCGTTGCGTTTATGCGCTACTGCTACCTATGGTAGTGTAAAAAAGTGTGTAAAGGTTATTGGGCTTTGCTTTACTTAATCCGCGGTGCGTCTTACACGGGACCAATTTATTGCAATGGGAACGCACGTACAGGTTTATAGTTAAGAATAATCTGATTACCTAATTATTTTAAAAGCGCGACATAAGGTCGCGCGCAAAAGCAAAAAAAACAAATATATACATTTTGGCGAAGATGCGCTATGATTATGCGCATCGAGGATGTAGTCAACAAGATGACGAGGAGAGCGAGGTTCGCCGCGAAGACGTCAGAGCCCTGTACAGTCGCATGTCCATTAAAAAGTCTGGGAGTCTTGTAGGTAATTAATCAAGTCACTAGAGTTCGGATGAAATTGACTAATCGAGGTGGTTCTAAAGGAGGTGAATCAGAGGATGGGGGAATGGGGAAATGTGATGACCCGGCCTTTGAAGCTTTCATAAGGTGTTTGGGGAGTAGTAGTCCCTCATGGTGGAGGCAGTATCTTTTTGTATAGCAAAATGTTTTGGCTTGAGGGTTTGGTGGTTGCGATGATTGAGACATGAGGTTTCATAGCTGTCTTCTGAGTTATAAGCTTTTAGCCATGTCCCCGGCAGCATTGCATTAGATGCCGGGCTCGGTTGTCCCAGGAGTATGTCATTCGGGCCATATCCCTTCCATTATAACCAAATATTGATATCCTGCTCCGCATTTTCAATGTGTGAGAATTGCTTGCCATCCATCAAACTCTTCTTGTCTGTTATGAGATCAGGGGGGCAGAGTAGTGATAATTTGTCACATGCATTCAGTCCTCCCTATATGGCATAAGGAGTGATGTGTGAAAGACTGGGTGAATGCGCCATTGTTTTCAGTAACTTGAGTTTATATGTACTGGTCCTAGAACTTGTCCACTACGAAAGGGTCCTTCTCGTTTAGGCTGCTAGTTTCCTAGATTGATATGGTATGTTGAGGTTTCTGTTTTCGAGCCTAACTTTGTCTCCTTGTACAAATTGTGAGGTCTTGTGTCCTTGACTCGTCATGCAACCATCTGCCCTTGCTAGTTCATGTGCAGCTAGCGCATTCGTCCCTAGCTTTTCGTAATAGCTGTAGGCGTTTCTTCAGCGGTGGGTGTTGTCATCTGTTTGGTATGGCGGTTGGTAATGCAACAGGGGTTCGTTCCATACATGAGGTCTGGAAGGGGGAGGGCTTAACTGAGTCATGGGGTCGTATGTTTGAGCAAATTCAGCAATTGGGAGTAGTTTGTTTCCATCTATGAGGTTTGTTTGCACAAAATATCCGAAGGTACAGTCTCTAATTCTTGATTAACGCGTTCTGTGCTCCCCGTGCGGTTGTGGATGATAGGCTGTGCTCATTCTGTGATTGATTCCTAGCGTTTTTCGCTGATTTCTGGAAGACCTAGCCAAAAACTGTGGTCCTTGATCTGAGGATGAGTATATCAGGTAGTCCA
>JAEBUT010000019.1:225951-275492 GCA_020011035.1 Amanita subjunquillea | reverse complement strand
TTTTTCTTGTCATTGCTTCGTCACCGCATCCATCACACTGGCGAGAAGTGGAGCATTACCGGCCTCCTGTCAAGATATGGCTCATGGAACCATTTGGGTTGGAGGAGCTCATTCAAGCGCAAGTATTTCTCATTACCTTATGTTGTTATGATGTTCAATGAATGTTTTAGCCGTCAACTCCAGCATTTCCTGCAGGAATATGGCCCGTCTGCTCGTGACTGCTATGCATTCTACGAGTTAATTCCATATTATTACGAACACCACATACATGGCAGGGCGAAAAACATCGCTTGGGATTTCGTTACAGATATGTTGACGGATCGAAAGGATGTCATTGACGGACCCCATAAGCTTATTCTTGTCCGTCCTTCGCCCGCAGACCGTTCATCTCCTTCGTTGAGCATCATTACGAAGACTGTAGCTCGCCTCTTGCATGAGCGCGATTCCGATGCACGGCGGCAGAATGCACGGAAACTGTACAGAACACTCCGAGCCAATCCACACAGTAGATCCACTGCTGGGAGGCTCCTCGAGCCGCCGTTTCATGCCTTATGCATGAAAGGAACATCATTTCAACTCTCTTCGATGAATGTGGTGGACGGACTCGGGATACATTCACTAATGACAATACCAACCACCATGCAACATTAACTCTACCTCTGCAGCCGCGCATTGTATTCGATCGAGAGCATCCTATTACAACTCTTTTAGCAAATCACTACTACCAACCAGCACATGGGACCCAATCCTCATATGACTCGTTTGTTTTCAATCCCGAAGAGGCTAGATTCACCCTGTTTCAGGTTACCTGCGGCCTTACCCACCCTGTCCATCTCAAAGGGATCAATGCACTATGACCTCGCGGCACAGCTGGGGGTTAATGATCGGCATCCAACACTCCACTTTGTTGCAGTAGTACCTGAGGGCGACAGGGTAGAATTTCCAGTGCCTAAAAACAGGAGATTTTTATTACAGTATTGAAGTTACAGAGAACGAACTGTATGATTAGATATCAGATAGAGCATTCACGCTACATTGCGCATCTGAGGAGCGTCGGCAACTCTATCGACATGAATATATGGGCCACGACTTGAGGGCCGGGGTGCCATGCAACGCGTCAGATCCAATGGCGGCGACAAGTGGAAGACGGAACTTTCCGGCGTCACGTGATGCGTACAATATATACTACACAAATTCAATCGTAGGGTGAATAGCGTTCACTTTCCTATCTGGAGCTTTATTCCGTTGCCTGGCGAACCGCTACGGCCTTCAGTCCACTTTCGCGCTCTCATTTCTCAACAACATCCTCTCATGACGAAGAAGACGGTCTCCGATGTCGTTGATGCCGTAAGGGGTAGTTTATTCAGTGGGTCGGGAAAAGGCGATAAAGCATCAGCAAACCCAACACAGCCTCCTGCCGTAAGGGGTAGTTTATTCAGTCGGTCGGGAAAAGGCGATAAAGCATCAGCAAACCCAACACAACCTCCGGACCTCGCAGCAAAGGGCGCCACCGCCTCCACAGCAAGCGGAGCACCTTTTCTCTTGTCCACATCTGACCAAGCGGAGGCCGCTATGAATCTCGGTGATGACGATCTTCGGCTTCTTTGCGTTATCGAAGGCGAAACCGAGGTGTTTCCCATTGATGTTGAAGGGGCATCGTGGCACAATCCCAAGTACATGTTCAGCGACCTGAAGGAGAGAATACAAGAGAAGCGAAACAATGGTTCATTAGCCGGCGTTGATGCTCACATCCTAAAACTCTGGAAGGTGCGTGCTATCGGAGATTCGCGATCTCGGATAATATGGCTTACTTGTCATCTTTGCAGCCCAGTGAGGGGAATTTTATCATTGCGAAACCGAAACACGCTCTGTGCGATCGCGTCGCGTCTGCTAGGGAATCCGGGGAAGAATTAGATCCTACGGACAACGTCTTAACCGTCTTCCCAGACCAACCTCCCCTCGATCGTTTACATATTGTTGTACGGAAACCGGATACTGGTGAGTGACGGTGATCCGTAGCTGAGCGTTGTGCGAATATTTCTGAGATGTAAGATCAGCTGTCCCTAATGTGTTGATGGTTTTCTTGCAAGGAGTAAGAATTACCCCCTTCGTAAGGCCATGGTCCACCACGACCAGAATTGAATCATATCCATCCGCGATAGGAAGATCTGTAATGAAATCCAGTGTCACTTGCTGGAAAGGGCGAGTCGCTTTGGATCCAATAGGTAGAAGAGCCGGAGTGTTTGGATGAGTATTTGTTACAGTTTCCCTTTCGTTCCAACCTCCTGTCTCAATGGACTGTTTCATATTCATCATTCTCCCTTAACTGCGCATCGTACAGCTTGGACACTATCTCCTTTTGTAGCTACCTTCACATTTCCTTCACATTTCCTTTCTCAGGTAGTTATCGTTTCATTCCTCTTATAGTTTCCTTTGTTCTCTAAATTGTATATAAACCCCATGTACAGTAGAGTAACTCTAGTTCCAACTTAGACGAAGTTTTGCTCTCAACAACGATCGACTTGGACACTCTTCTCTCTCTCGTTCTCAGAACCTTTGTCATCGTTTGACTTAGTGTCTAGACCCTTGTCCAGTGGCTGGGAGCGGACCAAGACTCTGCTTGTCACCGTTGACTTAGAACGAACCACGACAAGGGCATCGTCCGTAACACAAGTTGGAACTCAGGAACCGCTCAGTGCATCGTCACTAGCCAGACACCATTGATACCAGGAACTCCCAGATCAGACCCCCGAACAACTCTGTTTGCTTCAGACAGAAGTACTACCTTAATCGAAGAGAAGTCTACTTTTCTACAACACACAAAGTCTGGTGCTACGTTTCAGGAACAAAGAGAAAGAACCTACCGGTTCCAGAGGAACTCTTTGAAGGAGAATACCAGGAAGGAAAACACAACAACGAATTACCAGGAGAAATTTGGATTCACTGGTACAACAAAGAAAACAACAAGGACAATCAACTGTTCCTACCTCCAAACACCGAACCTGAACTTACTTGGTGGCACAAGTTTCGAGTCAACAAAGAACTCGGGGATTTCACATTCCTTGCACTCAACAAGGAGACAATCACCAAGTGGAACAAATACAGAGAACAACAGCAGATTGAGATAGATGAATTGAAACAAGGAGAAAGCTTGAAACAAGGCACAGAATCGAAATACAAACCCGGAACACAGGACCCGAAACCTGAAACACCAGAACCGAAACAGAAGGACATGTCAAACAACAAAGAAGAATCCCCGAAAGGGATAAAGGGAATCTCCATTAAGGAATTCAAAGGACAGTGCTCTAAAGCGAAACATTTCATCAACACATTTGATGACATATTCAATCTAGATAAAGGGCGCTTCAAAACATCAAAAAAGCGAATCAAATATGTTCTCCTTCACCTAGGGGAAGAACTAGACGATTGGAAAGCCAATCTTTGAGGAGAATTAGAAGCAGCAGAAGCGACCAAAGGAAAATCAGCAGAAAGCGCATACACACTTTCTTGGGATAATTACCCCAGCTTCAGACGACGATTCTTGAGTGACTGGGGAGAATCTGATAGCGCAGCTAGGACCCTGAATGATATAGATAAAGTCAAAGTGGGCGGAGACATCGACATCCCTGCCTACATTCAGAAATTCCGATTGCTCATACACTCCACTGGAATTACAGGGTTTATGGCGCAGTGCATTTACTTCTGCAAAGGACTTCCTGCATCTGTAGCAGCAAAGATCATCGAAAACCCTGCAGTTGTCAGTATGGAAACAGCTTACAACGCTGCAGAACACCTGCACAATGCTTGGGAGACCATGAAATTGATGAACCGATCACCTGGATCAGGAGACACAAAGGGACGTTTCAAATTTAACCAAAACACAAAGCCCTCCACATCCGGATCAAGGGGAATTAATGCTGTGAGCACAGGACGTCTTTCAGATGCCCAAAAAGAGGAATACCAAAAAACTGGCAAGTGTTTCAGATGTGGAACACAGGGACACATATCCAGGGATTGCCCAGACAAGGGGAATGCCCAAACGTCATCCTACAAGTCCTCCTCCCCACAGAATCGCTCAATCAGAGCAATAGAGGAAATGACCTCAAATGAATCTGCTGCCCAATGCATCAGGGCACTATTGAAAGATCTTCCAGACGAAGAATGTGAGAATACCCTCCAGGAACTCGAATCCGAGGGTTTTTAAGAAGGAGACGCCAGAAAGCGGTTGACGCCTCCAATACCATTGAACAGTTAGCACTCGACTCTGTAATTGTAAATTCAAATAATAACAAACGAATTTCCATTACTGTGCAAACGACCCATAAACCCGCTGAAATATCTGCTCTCATAGATTGTGGAGCAGAAGGAAACTTCATCGACGAACGAGTATCAAAAGATCTACCTAAGGAACCTCTAAAACAACCGATTAGAGTCAAGAACGCTGATGGGACAATCAATCAGAATGGATTAATCACTCATTGCACTTGTCTCACCTACTCTATTGAAGGGAAGACATACAACAACTGGTTATGGATCACCAATCTAGGCAATCAAGCGATAATCTTTGGAATACCATGGTTAGAACAACATAACCTACGATCGATTGGCGAAAGAAAACCCTCCAAATGGACGATGATTCGGAAGACACCAAACCTATTTGGCGCATGGCATTAGACAACCAACAATGGGGAGAAGACAAATATTGGATTAGGGTAAAAACATCGACATCACAGGCACTTGAACATCAAGCAAAAAGAGACAAAGCACCTATAGTTCTACCTTCTGAATACACGCCTTGGCACGCCACCTTTGAAAAGAAAGCGTCAGAGCGTTTTCCATCTTCTCGCCCATGGGATCATGCGATCGAACTCAAAACAGGATTCACGCCAAAAGTCAACAAAATCTACCCATTATCACTAAAGGAACAGTCAACCCTCGATGAATGGATTAAGGAACAACTCAATAAAGGATACATTTGACCGTCTAAATCACCACAAGCATCGCCATTTTTCTTCGTTTCCAAGAAGGAAAGCGGCGCGCTTCGACCTTGCCAGGATTACTGATACCTGAATGAATGGACGATTAAGAATGCCTACCCATTACCCTTAGTCTCCGATTTAATGACGAAACTAGAAGGCGCAAATTACTTTACCAAACTTGATCTGCGCTGGGGATACAACAACGTCCGAATCAAAGAGGGTGACGAGTGGAAAGCGGCGTTCATAACCAATCGAGGATTATATGAACCAACAGTCATGTTCTTTGGTCTCTGCAACTCCCCGTCAACGTTCCAAATGATGATGAACGAATATTTCCAAGATATGATAAACGAAGGATGGCTCATCATTTATATGGATGACATCTTGATCTGTGCAAAAACAAAAGAAATGCGGGAGCGTACAGAACGCATTTTGAATCGCCTACAGGAAAATGACTTATTCTTGAAACTTGAGAAATGCAAATTTTGCGTTCAAGAAGTCGAATTTCTTGGCATGATCATTACACCCGGACACATTCAAATGGATCCTGTTAAACTTGCAGGAATTCGCGATTGGCCAACACCAACAACGGTTAAACAAGTCAGATCCTTCCTTGGATTTGGAAACTTTTATCGGAGGTTTATTGGCAACTTTGCCGCTATAGCGAAACCATTGACAGATCTAACAAAGAAAGGTTTACTCTTTGACTGGATGACCACCTGTCAGACAGCGTTTGAGGAGCTTAAACACAAGTTCTCCTCCATGCCCGTTTTACGCATGCCCGACCCCACTTGACCATTTATCCTTCAAACGGACGCCTCGAACAAAGCTACTGGAGCAGTGCTTAAACAAGCAGATGACAACCGGAACGCTTCATCCCATGTGGATTTATTTCGATACAAAAAAAAAAAAAAAATAAAATGCAGCATGGACCTTCATGATCCAACAAGGTCACTGATTAACTCTACCGTCACCAATGATTGACTCCTCAGCAAGCACGATGGTCCATGATGCTCTCAGAATTCGACTTGAAAATCGAACATGTACCTGGCACTAAAATGTTCGAAGCAGATGCCCTTTCTCGCTGACCTGATCACATGAAAGGCGAGGATGCTCAAGACGATGTGACAATGTTACCAGACAACAAGTTCATCCGTCTCATTGCCACAGACCTTGCCCAAGAAATTAAGAATGCTACGTCACTCGACAGCTTTGGACGAACAATTATTGAAGTAATTGAAACTCAATGCACTTCACCGATTAAATCCAGACTCCAGGATTGGGCATTTGTTGATGGAATCATTCGATATATTGATAGAGCATACATCCCAGATAATGGAATACTCAGGACACAGATCGTCAAGACAGTTCATGAATCGCTCACCTCTGGACACCCGGGACACATGAAAACGCTTGAACTTCTACAGCGCGATTACTGGTGGCCAGGAATGTATAGACATGTCAAAGAGTGGATTACAGGTTGCGCTACCTGCCAACAGATGAAAGTGAATACTCATCCAAACACTCTGGCTCTTCTACCCATTGGATCCAAAGCAACTCGCCCTTTTCAACAAGTCACACTAGATTTCATTACAGATCTTCCTATCGCAGACGGATATGATTCGATTCTGGTCACGGTGGACCATGGTCTTACGAAGGGGGTAATCCTTACTCCTTGCAAGAAAACCATCGACGCATTAGGAACAGCCGATCTTTACATTTCAGAAATATTCAAACACTTTGGACTACCTGATATACTCATCTCGGATCGAGGACCACAATTTTCGGCTAAAGTCTTCCAGGAAATCAGAAAGACGCTGGGGATCGATCACAGAATGAGCACAGCCTATCATCCACAGACTGATGGAGAAACAGAACGCGTTAATCAAGAACTAGAAGTATACCTTCGAATATTTTGCACAAACGAACCCCATAGATGGAAACAACTACTCCCAATCGCCGAATTTGCTCATAACAATCGACACCACGACTCAGTTAGAGCCTCCCCATTTCAACTCATGTATGGAACAAATCCCGTCGCATTACCTACTGCTATACAAAAGATGACAACACCTGCTGCTGAGGAACGCCTACAGCTATTACAAAAAGCTAGAGAGGAAGCGCTAGCCGCACACGAACTAGCAAGGCAGATGGTTGCGCGACGAGTCAGGAATAAAGCGATCAAATTCGTACAAGGAGATAAAGTATGGCTCGAAAATAGAAATCTCAACATACCATATCAGTCTAGGAAACTGGCGCCTAAACGAGAAGGACCCTTTATAATCGAACAAGTCCTAGGACCAGTAACGTATAGGCTCAAGCTACCGAAGCAATGGCGCATTCACCCAGTCTTTCACACATCACTCCTTATGCCATATAGAGAAACTGAAACGCATGGACCAAATTATACTACTCCACCCCCTGATCTCGTAAATGGCCAAGAGGAGTTTGAGGTGGAAGCAATTCTCACACATCGAAAACGCGGAGCAGGATATCAGTATTTGGTCAAATGGAAAGGATATGGTCCGAATGACAACTCCTGGGAACCTGAGCGCAATCTAAGCAATGCTGCGGAAGTTTTACAAGCATATAAACTTAGACGACGATTGTAAAACCCCATGTCTCGCTATTGCAACTGCCAAACTCTCAAACAAAACATCCGATACACCAAGAGATATTGCTCCACTCGAGGACGATATTCTCCGAAACCATACGAAAGCTTCAAAGGACGAATCATTACGTTTCCCATTCCTCATCCTCCGATCAACCCTTTAGAACCACCTTGATTAGTCAATTTTATTCGAACCCTAGCAACCCGATTAGTTGCCTACAAGACTCCCAGACTTTCTAACGAACATGCGACGCACCCACAAGGACATGTTGAAATCCCATTCAATGCCCGATTACACTACCTTCCGAAATATATGGATCTTACATTCGATCCAGAAGAATTACCATACTATCCAGACGCAATGTCACCCTACCTCCCGTCGCCTAACAGGCCTTTAAACCACACCAATGATGTATACACCAAAGCAGCCCTCCGCCGAGAGGACCCTGTACTATTTGATTTTGCAGAACAGCTAAGCGACGCCAGCAAAGAAATGGAAATCTGCAGATGGGTCACTATGCGACGACTCCCAGACGCAATCTCAAACCTCAATAGAGTACTCGAAAGCCTCAATTTCTTAGACGCATTCGACAGCACAGGTGGACCCACTATACCCAATTCACCAGAAAGTATTGCGCCACAGGACATCGCTCCTGAACCAGACACAAACCCTGAGAATGAAATCTCCATCACTACCAGGGATGAGCTAAGCGAATCAGAAGAATCTGACGAAGAACTCGAATATGTTCCCAGCATCAGAGCATCCACATTCACTTATCGGGCCCCGGATGGAGAACTCCAGACAGTCAATTGGGATGACGAGGTATTCAATGAGGAATAAAAGGCGCTTCTGAGGATGCAAATATTTCCCAACTCCAGTCATTCAATTAAAAATGTCTGCCATCGTTGCCATTGCCTACACCGCTGCCCTCCTCTTTTCTCTCCTGGTCACTGCATGTGGCCACTATTACGTTGACTCGGTCGCCCCCCTCTCGCCCTTCCTCGCCGCTGCCCATGACCTCCCTCTTGAGGTCTGTCACTGCCCTCACCCTCACCACCGATCCACATTCGCTCACCTACAATGAACAAGATGCGATGTTAGCTCAGGCCAAACAGTTGCAGCGAGCTGTACAAACGGTGCAATGGCGGATGGAAACCGCGGAAAAGGATGTCAAGAACATCATTGAATGGTTGGAGTCTAGGCAGGATCATGGTTGGACGAACTCTTGGTAGAAGTCGGTGACTTCTCGCATACAAAGGGGGTAATGTTACAGTTTCCTCTTTGTTTTGGCCTCCTGTCTCAGCGGACTGTTTCTTACCCATCATTTCCCCTTGACTGCGCACTGTACAGCCTGGACGCTATCTCCTTTCATAGCCACCTTCATATTTCCTTTCTCAGGTAGCTATTGTTTCATTCCCTTTATAGTTTCCTTGTTCCCAGATCGTATATAAAACCCCATGTACTGTAGAGTAACTCTAGTTCCAACTTAGACGAGTTTTGCTCTCAACAACGATCGACTTGAACGCTCTTCTCTCTCATTGTTCTCAAGACCTTTGTCATCATTTGACTTAGCGTCTAGACCTTTGTCCAGTGGCTGGGAGCGGACCGAGACTCTGCTTGTCGCTGTAGACTTAGAATGAATCACGACAAGGGCATTGTCTGTAACAATAAGCACTAAGAGTAAAGGCAAGGCAAAGGCAGTGCTGATGCGGGCGATGAAGAAAACAGCAATTGCAGCGGATGAGGAAGAAGCATTGAATGCAGCTAGTTCGTCTAAAGTGGCCAGGCCCTCGAAGAAGCCAGCGGCAACTGCAGGTCCATCAACTGGGGCAGACGAGATAGCGCCACGAGTTGAAGGACTTCCTGCAAAGCCTGGCTTGATAATTGCAACATCTACTGGTGAACAAGCGCATGCTACCACAACAGCAGGAGATATAGACAGCGCAAAGGACCACGCCAGCTCGGCCGGTGCACCCAAATTGCCCACCACGCCCCCGCCACCTAGCCCTCTAACACCTGCTCCGTCGTATTATCCTGATGTTCGCATGGTGTCACCACCACCGCAAGCAAGTTCTAGCAAGCGGCCAATGTCATCGCCTGAAGAGCAACCGCTGATCGTCCGCTGGAGGCAAATGCCGGAGCTGCGAGAAGATGATGATGAGCAGAATCCTGTGCTTAGCAGAGTTGATGCTGCCAAGGTTGTCAGTAAGAAGACTGGGATGCGTTTCAAACGTCGTTAACCTCTTGTGGACCTGGGTGTTGTCTATCATCTTTGTTGTTGGCTGTCTTTTTGTACTTTGCATATAGTAATGTATAGATAAATTGAAAGTGTAGTTATCGTGCCAACATTCCATCTCATCCGACTTGGTCGGATGGCACTAAGCTGCACATTTATGTTATCCATCTCTTAGGTGCATAAAGTGTCATGTCAGTGTCTGATAGCACTTAGCTGTGTATTGTGTTATCATGTCTCCGACTTGGTCAGATGCCGCTAACCTGCATGTTGTGTTATATCAGTATCCGGCTTGGTCGGACGGCGCTGAGCTGCATGTTATGTTATCTCAGTATCCGACTTGGTCGTATGGCATTCAGCCTCCCTATGCAAATGTGCCGCATCCGACTTATATCGGCTGCGGTGCGTTTACAGTTGGATATATATGCCTTGGATCCTTCCTTGTAGTGGTCTTCTGCAATGTGATGCTCAGGGTCATCTGTCCAAATCGGAAATTGATATAATACTCACGGCCACCGACCAAGTCAGATACTGAAACATCACAACGTGAAGCTCAGGGCCATCCGACCAAGTCGGACGCTGGAATACCACAGTTTGAAGCTCATGGCTTTGTGAAATAATTGGATACCAATCATCCGCAATGTGAGGCTCAGTGCCATCCGACCAAGTCGGACACCAGTTTGTATTTCATTGCTTTCAAGTATCCATCCAAGTCGGATATTCAGAGATGACATGCTCACTTCAGACATCCCTTAAATCCCGTCGCGGCCAACGACCCATAGCACTTATACATATATTTACACATTTGACTACAAGATGTGTAAATATCAACAAAGTCCAAAAGACACGGGGCAACAAGCCCAATGACAAAAAAACATGGGGCAACGAGCCCAATGACAAACAACTGTGGGGCAATGAGCCCCAATGACAAACACAACGAGCCCAATGACACAAAAAACATGGGGCAACGAGCCCAATGACAAATAAAACAAGCAATGAGGCGCAACGAGTGCAACGACAATTTCAGCGACCACTTCGACAAGATGATGACTTTTTCCCATACATGTGCACACTATTGTGAGTCCCAACTCGGCCGATTTGCGGATTGTCACCCTCCTCGCCGGTGGAGGTCTCACCCTGATGGCACGTTACTCGAGGCCGTTTGGTGTCGGAGCCAGGAGATCTAAGGGGGCGCTTGCCCGGTTGTTGTGGCTGCTCTGCTGGCAGCAAACCCATTGGTAATGTCGGGGGAGGCAGCATCAGAGGGCTGCTCTGCCTTGTCGATGGCGTTGTGGGTGGTGGGGGCGCATCGTCTGTCGGGGGGTGGAAAGGCCTCTTCCACTGCTGATTGGCTCGACACCACCGCAGCAGTCGCTGCAAGGGTTGGCTGGGAAGTCTCTGCGACAGGCTCCTTGCTGTGCGCATCCGACTTGGACGGATCGGCTGCCACAGCTGCTTGCTTCTTCTTCAGTCGTGCTCGTCCAGCTGCTTTCGAGGTGCTTGGTCCAGCACCACCTACCGCATCCTCAATTTTGACAGCAGGAGCTTTTGTCTTTGCTGCCTGACTACCAGCTGCCTTGGCCTTACCACCTCGCTTGCCACCTACACCTGATGTTAGCTGCTATATCATTCCAAATGACATATGCCATTACTCTTCTTTGCCTTGCTTGTAGTGGCATCTGCCGCTCCTTCTTCGTCCTCTTCATCATCATCATCATCGTCGGCGTTCGGAGGCTCAAAGAGCTTCTCAAGTCCTATTTCCACATTCATCATTTCATTCATATCACATATTACTCACTTACCTGGTGCAACCTCGTTAGTTTTTGACAGCAATGCTTGCAGCATTGCATTCTTCTTGCGTGCCAGCGAAGTGATGATAATATCCGTTGTGCATGTTCTCTTCAGCAATCCACGGCTCCGCTTCTCCAATGCACAAAAGCAAGCTGTTCTTGACTGGGCACAACAATTGGGTGCGAAGAATGTCCCTTCAATATACCAGCTGGAGAAGACAACAGAACGTATCTGTAAATTGGTAGGCAATCCCACAACAAAGGTTACTTCCCCCGACTGGCAACATTTTCTTTATCAATGATGTAGGCAAGGCTATTGCTCAAGTTTGTGTTAATTAATGGCCTGCAGGTAGTAGCTATAACAACTTTTAACAGGACTTCGCTAATCCAGTCACAAGGTGCACAATGCAAGATTATCCAATAGATGGAGGAAAAGCTATGGTGCAAGTTTTCAACAGAGAGAAGTTACTCTTAGAGGCTGCAGAGGAAATATGGCCTCCAGCAGCTCGAGTCCTAGGAAAGATATATTTTGTAAATGAACTCTTGCAGTTGTCAAATGGCAAATACTTCATTCCGGAGAGGTTTTTCTGCGAGGAATCCACTGAAGTCAGAGCTAATAGAGCTGCATTGGACCACGAGCAGATATTATTTGCACTTGGAAATATGGTTGATTTGACGGCGGTATTGTACTCCATTTGATTGAGAAGAAATATCACTGATTGTACCATGATGTAGGAGGGATTGAAAGTTAACAATGAATCTGTGATTGCTCCAACAAATGCCTTCCACGAGACAATTGAAGACATCTTGGATCAACAAGGTGAACTTAAATTTCATCGTAAGTGTCTTTCAGCTGTCAGTATGATGCAATGATTGTTGATTATAGTGTTGTGTTGTTTCAGCTTTGTCGGAGAAGCCCAGAAATGCAGTGTTGAACCCACTGTGTACCAAGGCAAAGGGAAGAATGGTCTACACCATCCCTTCAATTGTCTTCATGGATGATGTTTCTGGCAACATCTCAAAGCAGTGGAATAAGCATTATGTTATCTACATGTTGAATGCCCTCTTGCCACATGAAACACTTGAGAAACACTTTTACATTCGTTTTGCCACCTCGTCGCCACATGCAACACCCATGGAATTAATGATGGCTTTGAAGGAATCAATCAGAAAGGCAGCAGATGCTGGTGTTGATGCATATGACTGCAAGACACGTGAAGAAGTGATGCTAGTGCCATATGTGCTGTTTTTTGCTGGCGACAACCCAATGCAGGTGGAGATGAGCAGTCAGGGTGGGCTCACCTGTAACTATTTTTGTTGGACATGCTATGCCAGTGGGAACAAGGAATATAAAGCATTAGACAAAGGATACACATCGCTCTTCAAAGTAAGTGTTTTTTCAGACTAATAAACTTTGTTGACATTTGTGCAAGCCCAGTAGACTGCGTATGCCTGAGGAAACATTGGGGACTATAAACGAACAACTCAATTTTTCCTTTGTATCTGGTGGTACCAATAAAATCAAGAAGTCAATGCAAGCTACAGGCATTAATGATCACATATTGAAAATTGCTATTGAGCCAATGCTCCAGCTTGGAATAGCCCTTCGCAAGGGATCATCCATTGAAGAATCTAGGATACATAATAGATTGAAAGATTGTTACAAAGAACATCTGATGGCAGACCCCAATATAAAATGTATAGTAAATCTGCTGCTCGACATGCCCAGTATGTGTAAAAGTCACGTTTTGAATGCATACATATTTCTTAAGTATGATGTCAAAGGTGTGAATATTCACTTGGACACACCAACGGAGATACTCCATACATTCCTGCTTGGCGTTGTCAAATACTGGTGGGGGCAAATGGTTCATATTATTGCTGGCTCAAAGCATATGAACCTACTTCAAACCCACCTTGCTTCTCTTGATACACATGGCTTGAATGCACCCAGTTTTGATCCAGCTTACATGTGCCATTACAAAGGGGGGACTTATTGGAAAACACTTCAAGAGTCTTGCGCAGCTAATGGTTTTTGCCACATATGATATTGTACCTGCACCTGTTCTCAATGGCTGGATCACAATTGGTCTTTTGATGGTACTCCTGTGGCATACAAGGATCAAGGACATTGACAAGTATCTTGATAATCTCACGCAAACCATTGATGACTTACTCAACATTACGGTGCAATGTGTGCCAAGCATAATAGTTCACAAACCAAAGTTCCATTTCCTGCTTCATCTCCCAATGTACATCCAATGTTTTGGCCCTGCCATAACTTTTTCAACGGAACACTACAAATCGTTTAATCATGTCTTCTGCCTCTGCTCCATCCACAGCAACAAGAAAGCCCCAAGTTGTGATACATGCAAGTGGTTTGGATGGTTTGATGAATCGTCATGCAAATGGTGTCAAGCTGGAAACACAATCATGGAATCCAGTCACCAGCATGCATCATACCTTGGTTTGAGTATCCCAAAAGAGAAGATGAGGTTTGTGGATTTACCACCACTGAAAAGCAGGAGCTCGTTGTCCACATTTAAATGGTCAAAAACAAGATGTGGCTCTCATGCACAGGGGACTCACCTGGCTGGAGACCAGCACCCTGGGTTCTATCATGCCATTTCAATGATGGCCAAAAATGGGGATGATGTTCCTCTGAATAAGGCTGTGATTGTTACAATTGACAACAATGTACGTCGGCTCTACTGTTTTTCATATTAATATTCATTTACAACCACCAGCTTTGCATTGGAAAAGCTTGTGAGATATTGGTGCTGGCACAATCTTGCAAACAACATGCAAGCCACATCTTGGTCCAATTATATATGTTCTTACCAAGTTTACATGCGAGACTGCACATACCATGTCTTGAACTGAATGAAGAATATGTTGTTGTTGATCCAAAGGTATGTACACCGGCTGCGTATACATCGAAGCAAAGCATGGGATTTGACATATCATGGACAGGATATTCTTTGTTCTGTCAATGTTCAGCATGATTGTAGCACATCAGGATGTAAAGAGTCCGAACAAGTAGCTGTTAGACAAGAATACATGGAGACAACAAAGAGCCGTGAGCAGTTGCGGCATGTGGATGGCAAAAAATACCTGTTAAACATATTTTCGATCCACAACTATGACACAATCTCAAATGCTATACCAACCCCACTTAGACGTGCATTATCCTCTCTTCAGTTCATGCCAAACAGCACAGAAGTAAGGCTCAAAGCAGCAGCAGAAATTTGTCAGAAGAAGAAGTTGGCAACAGTGACTACAATGAACAAAAACGTGGCAACAGTGACTACAACAAACAAAAATGTGGCTGCAATGGGTTCACAGGTTGTGCAGACACTGACGCCAACTCCAGCAAGTGCCATAGCAATACTGTCAACATCCACAGTTCCTATCCAGCCTCGTAAAAGAAAGCAATGTGGTACTGTCAATTCAGATGGCAAGCAAAGACAGAGTGAGCCCGTAGTACCTGCTCAGTCTGCCCCTATCCCTAGCCATGTCACAACCTATACACAAGGCAGCATAAGAGATCCTGTCTTGCAACAAGTCCCTCTGGTTCCTCCTGATGCCTGGCAGGCATTGTTGCCACTGCCACCACCATCACGCAACCCTAGCCATGCTGAAACCTTCATGCAAGGCTTAGGCAGCTTACAAGATCCTGTCATGTGACAAGTCCCTCTGGTTGCCAGTCATGTCTGTCAGCCTAGCGCCTTCGTGAGCCATCCCACTTATAATCAACTGGGAATGCAAAACTTATACCCAATTCACCACCATGCATCATCTCAAGCTCTACCTTCAACCCTTCAATCCCAAAGTACTGACTTGGCCTGGGGATGGCCTGGGGAGTCCCAATTCATAAACTACTCACATCTGGATTTTTCACAGCAACACTTTCATCCAATCCCTTGGGGTTACTTCAATGATTCTGACTGTTTATTGAGGAATCCTACCACTAACCAACTTCAGTACATACACTATAATCCTTAACATTACAATTAAATAGTCTGTAGAACGTCATACTGAACCTCGAGTGTTGTTTGATATTGTTAGACAACTATTTACAGTTTGAACCATGCCACCTCATCATTGTCTTGTTCACTTCCAAGCCCATCAAATGCTGTGCAGTGCTTTTCGAGCTGCTCTGGGCTCAAACTCATCAAATAGTGCTGGCAGCAGTAACAACAATTCAGATGCCAACTTTGAATTGGGGCCACCATTTACACAAAGACCACCAAATGACATAGACAATGAAATAACATCAAATTCCTTGTCATCATTGAGCCACAGGAGCTGCTCACTTGGCGCTGACTACACTCCACATACAAAGAGAAAAATGAGGCTCTATACTGCAGCCATCTGCCAGAACCTGAATATTCCAGTTTCATTGATGACACTGTTTACTGAGGTGAGCTGAGCATCTGTTGCCATGACGTAGACACCTAGTTTTGGCTCAATCAAACTCTAGCTTCTGAGTCCCGCACACATGTTAATAGACATCAAAGCAAGCCTCATATGTGTTGAGAGACTACATGGGGCTTTTAAGGCAATAGATAAACTGAAAGATGAAGAATTCAGGGTATGTCTTTTCATCAATATTGAACTGAATGCAAACTGGTATATTCTGAACAGAATGGCCTTACTGAGCACCTATGGATCATCCTCATCTCTCCCAACTTAACAGCATATCGCACCGGCATTATTGAGCATGGTAACTACTACTAGTCTGTTCTCTCACTTAAAAGTTTCCACTGATTCTTTGCCATTGAAAACTTAGTCCAAAATACATGAAAACCCAGCAGTTTTCAGGATAGATCAGGAGTTAATTGACGACATGGATGCAGTCAACAAAATTAAAAAAATAGTGGGCGCTATCCTTACCAAAATGTGGGGTGTGATGAAGCAAAAGGTACATGGCAGTACTGTAACTAACATGCTCTGCTCACATATCTAGTTAACAAAATCCATATGCACCCAAACCAATGTCATCAGATTAACAAGAAAACTTGCACTGCTGCATGGCTTAGTTCTCACAGCTGCGCACTGGAACCAAGTAGCTTTTCTTGTACGTACTCTCAGGAATGTGAGCCTTGGGTTTTGAGTTAATCATCCTTAGTGTACCTGCCTGATGGAGCATGAAAAGATAAGCCCGCCACAGCCAGCCAATGATGGAAATGCTACTGGGGGCAATGGAGCACCAAGCAATGATGATGACATTGAAGAGTCGGGTCACAATGGGGCTGATGGCGAGCCTCGCAACAATGGAGATGAAGACAAAGGCAAAGGCAAAGGCGAAGATGACTCAGATGAGTTGTCAGATGCATCAAATCAGTATTGGATATTTGTTGACAAGCAACTTGCGAAATTTAGGGCAAAGGTTCTTAGGCTTTCCACACTCAATCATCCAGCTGAGGAGATATTGCGTTGGTGAGTTGATTTCCTACATCCTTATTTCTCTCTGACTTGGATGGCAGTGCTTTCAACCAGATTTGTATGACTGATATGCAGGCATTTCAAGGTCTGAATGGAGGTACATTGCCAGGTGGTCCCCACCGCCGCCCTTCCCAATGGCAGCAGGAAATGGAACACATTAGCATCTGGTAACCAGTGCCAATCATTAATTGTCACACTTGTTGCAAGTCATTCCTTTATTCATGATTCTCACTCTTTCAATTAGCTTCAGTAATCAGCAACTATTCATACTAATGCTTGCCATAATTCCGAGCCATCTATTTCTCACACCATTTATCTTATTCACTCACACATTTAAGTATTCAATCTTGCATATATCCATCATTTGCGCTCTAATTCTAAACTGTCTTTTGTTTTAGCATACTGCATAGTTTTCAGACCAGCATTAGCGTAATTCAATCCCAATATAATGTTTTGATGAGCATCGGGATTGAATGTATGATACTGGTTATTTAAGCAAAGCCATAAGAATACTATGCCTATATTGTTGAGGATGACTGAGTGATATCATGACAATGTCCTGGCGATGTTGTTGAGACATCTTACAGAGGATATCATAGGGAAATTTTATTTGGGATGTCCCTATAACATCACACGGATCACATATCTTAGGCCTATACTCAAATGTTATATAGACATCTGCCTGACAACATGCTTTTAAGCCAATCTAAAGATTTATTTAATGCCATGATACTATCCATATTCTCTCCGACTTTACAGTATTTATATAAGATCCAAAAAAAGTGGTCGGCGTGCACAGGCGATGTGTTATATAATATGGGCTCATTACATGGTTGTCACAATATTTGTAAAAAAAGATTTATTCCGCTGGATTTACCCAGGCGTGGCAGGTGGGAATCGATTGCAAGAACGCCTGCGCCGCCCTTTCAGGGTTCGATTCCTGCTCCACTCCCATGCCTGCCCTTGACCCTGTTCTGTTCATTATGTATTCATTATTTGCGCGCTCAGAATGAATAACCTGACTGATCGCCCTTCCCTGGCAGAAGCGATCATCAATTGATTGAACCCCCCCCGAGAGAGAGAGAGAGAGAGAGAGAGAGAGAGAGAGAGAGAGAGAGAGAGAGAGAGAGAGAGAGGAGAGAGAGAGGAGATCGGACTTGTACATGCCCCTCATCCTCGGCGCACCCCTGGCACCTGCCCTGTGTTGTGTTTGGCGGGCCTCTGTTCACCGAACTGACTCCTTGAAGTTTGCTCAGGTTCTATTTCAAGGTTCAGGACAGCCAGGTTCACTTGAGACCTGCATCTCTCTCCTTATCGCTTTCCCCATTGCCGTCCCTCATCAAGCATTGCTGCCATGTTAAACAAGTCTACAACACACACCCGTTCGACAAGGCCTGTTCTGAGGCGCTTCTGGATCGCTGCCTTTCTTTTTATGCTCCCGCGTTCAAAATATACGGAGGTCTGTAGTCTTATCCCATCAAAACATCATCAGCAGAATGGCGTCGGCACTTTATTGTTCAAGAACACATGCTCGAGTGGGATACAACGATTATAACTCCCGCTCCCGTATTTATTTGAGACATCTGGGCCACATTCCCATATTTATTTGAGACGTCTGCAGATTGGATCGTCAAGGGTTCAAAAATGGGCGACGTGTTGCGCGCCGATCACCTGGTGAAAAAAACGTCCTCGAGGCAAGGCTCGCAGGTGACAAGGAGGCCTGCGCATTGGCAGGACGACAAGCAAAAGAAAAAAGAAAAGCACAAAAGCGGTGGCAGTTCAGTTATACCTGATGAGACAGTCCAGGAGTACAAGACTATTCTTGCTCAGGTGTGTGTGTGTGTGTGCACATCAAAAGGCTGCCATTGACATCATGTAAATGGTGTAGATTGATAACTAAACTGGACCAGAACTCAGACAGCTATGTAGGAACCACAGGATCACCAACCCTGAGACAGACAATGAAGTTACCGAACCTCAACAGTTCAACACCTTGTGTTTGCAAGTAGTGTTGGTCAACATCCAGCATGTGAGTCACTCTACCATCCCTCGCGGCTGACGTTCTTAATGCTTCGTTGCCTTGTCATAGTTATCTTTGTCCTGCGATAGCCCAGGGGCATGCTCGACTTGGAAAGAGAATCATCAAGGAATTATAGGAAATTGGTGACAACTTTGCGCAGCGACGTAAGTACACCATGATCATCATTTAGGACACTGCCATTGACTGATCTCGTCATGAAGAATGTATTAGCAAGAGTATTAAGTTACTAGCAGAGCACTAGCTGGTTGGAGATATTATGCTACACTTCATACCAGCAATTAAACAGTGAGTAAAATAGGGTGTAAATGCAGTGTGAGCAAACTTGATGACGACAACAATTAGATGTTCAACAGTAGTAGTAGCAGTGTTGACTAGACAATGTCAATGGACTCTGGAGAGAGCCTGCGAGCACAGGTTATGACCCAGTTAAGCCTGTTCCCTGGCAGCTGGCAGTTGGCGGTGGCCATCGCGCTCCTCTGGAGTGCCATTCTTACTCTTGCGCCTCAGGCCATGTTGCTGGCGGATTGCGGCCTCCAGGGCTTTGATAGTTTTGTTGGCCTCGGGATAGACTGATAGGAACTGGGCTTCGTCCTTGCTGAGGCTGGTGACTCTGTCAGGAAGGAGCCGGCTCCTCAGTGGGCTGTGCTACTCACTGTTCCCATGCAAGGACAATGAGATATCTTGAGTGGCGCTTGCTTGCCACCTCCTTCTTCCTCCTCCCCTGGTACTCACATGGCTCCCAGTCCTTGAGTGCTTTGAGGCCTGGCTCACCATTGTACCACTGCTGAAGGGCCCTCCTCCACTCTCCTGGCCGTAGATCAGGGATATGCATGCCAGGTGATGGGACTGGCAAGGGGTTGTCTTGGGTTGGTGAGAGGCTGGCTGGCACTGGAGATGCCGACTCCAGGTCTGGAAGATTTGCGGCTCGCGTGACAGGTTGAGTTGAGTGAGCGTTGTTTGCCTGCATGTTAGCTGTGCTGATGGCAGTCAGGATCATTGACCCCCACACATTTACCTCCTCTGAGGTTGCTGGCTTCATGAGTTGATCGTTGCCCATAAAACTTTGCCTTGCATCATTCTGAATAGGGCATAGGGCATTGCTGAAATTGTTCTCATGCCTTTGCAGGGCATCCAGCAAATATCGCATCATTGTGTCAATCTAGGTTTGATCATGTCAGCCTTGACATTGTTCCATCAAACCTTTCTTTGCCAACCAACCTGTTCGCCAGCTGCCCATCCACCCCACCATCTGATCTTGGTCATTGACCAGCATTTTCCAAGTGGCGCATTCATGAAACAGTACTGTGAGCCACCTCTCTGGAAACAGTGCATTGAGTAGTGTTTGGTCAGACCAGCCTTTGATGTAAACTCATTGATAAGATTCTGGACCTTGTCATGCGACATGGACCACTCAGGATGGATCAGCCCATTTGGTGCAATGTATGGGAAGACATAGTCCTTATCTTCCAATTCACGATCAACATTTCTTCTCATGTAATCAAGCCAAGCAAGGAGATGAGTATACATATTGATAGTGTGTATGTCCTGCTTAAAGATCTGATATGCGTTGTCTAGATGATTTCAAATTGAACATCAGCTCAAGCATCAAACTCCCACGATGCAAATACCTTCAAGTGGACCATAGTAACCGCTATCACCATCGTTTCAACCACAAATCTTCAGCATCCATCCCTTACGATTGCTGAGATTCACAGTGAAGTAAGGGACACCAGATGGTTGACCTTGTTTGACGAGCCCGAGTGTCAGGTCACCAAATTTCAGCTCACAAAGTTCAAAGTTCCTGCGCCACCGTAATTGTTGCTCATCAGGGGGTGTGGGAGTGTACTGCCTTGCCACGTACCTTGTCCAGAGTGTGAAGCCTGTCGACATGAAGGCCCTCATCAGTCCATGCTTTGCGACCAAATGCTTGTCCTGTCCTCCTTCCATCACTGTCCCGACTTGGAGTTGATGCATGATGGGACATTGTGTTTCAGACCAGTCCATCACCTTTGTCATATCCTCAATGGAAATGGCCTCAGCATGAGCACGATGGAGTCCGCTTGCATGATCTTTGGACTTGATGACCTTCAGGAGTGATTTGATGTTCTGAGCTCGTGCAGGACACCCTTTGACAGATCCAGTCATGTCGTCATATGAATATGCACCAGAATAGCGAGAACCATCCCTGAGGAGCATCTGGTGAGCCCCATCATCTCGTCAAGGCAGCAGCAGAGTTATTGACACTCACATATTATCCCAATATGATGCAAAGGCAGCATGTATGGATACAGCTGTACTTACAGTACACTCCTCTCGCAGGCATTTCTGCACCAAGAAGAATTCCAGCGCATCAGCAGACATCTTGTTGGGAGGATTCTTGAAGGCTTTGGATAGAAGGCGGTTGTCAATCTCTTCAACTGGTGGCTCGTCACCCTCGGCAGACTTGTTCTCCAGATGTTCCTGCTGAGCAACAAGCTCAGACAGGTACTGCTTCCCGTGCTCAATATACCGCTTGTATTGTTCTTGTGTGCACTTTGATCTCCCATATTGTTTCCGACTAGCACTGCTGATATTCCTCATCTCGGCCACAGACACAGTAGCAGCCTCAATTCCCTTGTCTCCCTTCCTTCCTCGTCGCCCATGCTTGGTGGTATGAGGTTGTGGCCCTTCGATAGCATTGCCGACATTTGCTTTCAAGGCCTTGGGCATGTCCGTGGTGTGGGACTAGCAGATGTCTGACTTGGTTGAACTGCTCGGGTACAAGTCAATGCCCCGATCGGCCATGTATTTAGATGATTATTAAGTAGGGATCAGGCGACATAAATTTTGGGCTCAGGCTCAGTCAACTACAGTACAAACTATTCAATAGTAAGATCAATGATTTCATGATCTTGTGCCGCCTCTTGCCTGCCTACAACACTGCTAGATGGACCCAATCTTTTACGACTGCTTTTGAAAAGTTGAACCATCCCTGGTAGCGCCCAGTCAACAACACAGGTAGGGACACGGATCTTCAAATTTGATGGCCTTCTGGATTGCTGTTGGTGTGATGGTGGCAAGCGGAGGCCAAGGATGTTGGCTGACACGAGTTCTGTGAGCTGACCAAAGGTAGTTTCCAAGTCATACATGGAAACTTTTGAGGCAAGGCCAGTGTGCTGGGTGCGGGCTCTTGCGCTCACCTTTGCAACACGGACAATGGTGCGTGTCACTGCTGTCGCCTCAGTTGTGGTTTCTCCATGACAGACTGTCTAGTTGGGGCTGAATAAATGTAGGAAACCCGAAAAATTGACTGAAAACCCACTTGCAGTAGGGCATGCATACACATGCCTGGCCATACATGACGCCGAAGGTTTGTCTCAATTCCGTCTTGTGTTCCCCATGCAAAGCACCACTCGCACAGCCTGATAATATGTGCCAAATCAGGCAGTCGTGGGATCCAAGAGGAAACATCAGGTAGTGCCACGCTATCGCTCGACCATGATGTAATAGGGTTCACATACTTGTCCACCACTGATATGAGAGGGAACCCTGCTTTCACCAATGCTGCAAGTTGTCCAAACCAGCACCCCAAGAGGTTCTTGCTAGATGTCAGTACCTTTCGCAGCTCGCAACGCCATGCATGAAGGAACATGTGGAGATCACCTTCTTGACATGTTTTGAAGGCATGGACCAGCTTGAAACCAAGCGCAGTGTAGCGGGCAATTCGAGTGGCTGTCTTCATGCCACAGTTGCGAAGGCCAGTCTGTGTAGGTATCTCAGCTTATCATGGCACTATTCCAATGCTCAAGTATACTTGCTTGGTCATAATCACCGCCAACAAGTAGCATGATCAGGATAATGTCTTCATGAGTGAGCGTGAAATGACCCAACTCAATAGCATCCTTTGTGTATACCTTGACTGTGTCACAGTCCCTCAAGTGAGAGTCAGTGAGAGTCATAGCAGGCGTAAATCACAGGGGATAATAGATCCTTACCCTGTGCGAATAACACATGTTGCTCCAAATACAAAGCTATCACTATCATCAGTGAGAACTGCGTCAACAGCCCCAATCTGGCTGAGTTGCGCAAGTTCAGCTTCAGCTTCTCCAGGGGCCTGACCAGAAAGAATTAGTGGATGAGAGAGAGAGAAAAGGCAATGCGAGACAATTTACATTGTGCAAGTGAAAGCCAAATGCAGCAATGAGCTCTTTGAAGCCATGCGTGAGCCAGTGTGGTGCTTTGATCACACGTACACCACGTTTCACAGGCGGGCGGTCTGGTCTGTCAAACACAAATACAGGAAGGGCGCATGTGCCCAGAAGATGTGCAAGCTTGAAGAAAAGGGTCCTCAGCTCTGGATTCTCGCCAGCCTGTGCATGTGCAGGCTTGTAGAAGACTCCCTGAGTCTGGCGCATCCAAATGCTACAATGTCTGAGTCAACAGACACAAGGCCACCATTCAACAATTCACCTTGCGTCCACACCAATGATCATCAGCCCTGTTCCCCGACTATTCTTGATGAAACCTTGCTCAAGCGTGAGCTGTAAGAGCGACTGTTCACTTGCTGTGCTATTCAAGACCTGTCCATCCCATGGCAGTCAGATATTATCATCACAAAGCATGCCAGTGGCTCGTACATACATTCCATAATCCAGGGATCCCCATCTTGCTTGGTGACAATTTGTTTCAGACCGATGTGTTGTTTGCCGCACAGTCCACTGGTAAACAAGATAAATAAAAATCTGTCATCCCCATTGCGAGACTACCTACAATCGAATCATGAAGGTGAATGGCAGCAATGGTGAGCGACAAGTACGAGTGGGCAGCCAGACATCTGGTAGCAGAGGGGCTAAGCGAGCAGCCAGATGTTAGGTAGCGGAGGGACTGAGTGAGCAGCCAGACATTAGGTAGCAGAGGGACTGAGCAAGCAGGAGCAAGCTGGGTGAATGGGAACAGCAGTTGGTGTGTTGGCAGAGCTCATGAGAGTGATGCTAACGTCTGGCAGCAGAGGGACTGAGTGAGCAGGAGCAGTGGATATGCGAGCTCATGAGAGCGAGCCTCAGTGACATCCTGGACAAAGCTTGGGGCAGCGCAAAGGGAGGAGAGTAGCGCTGATGTGCAGACATGGCTCAGCTTTAATCCTTGTCTTCATCATTGACCACTTGCCAGTGCGCGCACTAAAAGACAGTGTGCCCCAAAGTTTTTTTTCACAAGTGTGCATGCGCGTGAAGCTTCCATCATCCAATGGAGACAGCAGATTGGTTTGGGCAGTATAATATGCCAGCTGACGTGTAGCAACACAAATGACACAATAACCCTGCTTGCTCAGCCCTTCCACGAGTTCTAAAAGGGCTTGGCGGTCAATGGGGATGACATCGTCTATAACTTCCTCACGTACGTGGATGCACTTCCTTAAAACTTCCTCGGCTGCACCTTTGCAAATGAGTGTTCTCCTCTCTGCAGCATTGGTAACAATGACAGATAATAGCTGCCAAATAAAATCAAAAGGGATCTCGGCGAGTTTGGTGTACAAGTCCAGCTGAGATGTCGCATGCACTTGGTGCTCCTCTTGCATGCCCACTTCAATGATTGCTTTGTCTAGTGGATTTTTGAGTCCCATCTGCAGCAATGCGTTAATGAAGCATAGGTCCAAAACGCGCACATCTGGATCTCCAGCAGTGTTGACAAATGCAGAAACTTTCATTTCGTCCTCAGTCAGGGTACCAGTCTTGTCGCTGCAGAGAACATCGACCGAACCTATATTCTGGATGGCATCCAAATGCTTAATGATCACTTTCTTTTTGGCCATGACAATGGAACCCCGAGCTAAATGAGCATTGATGACCATAGGTATCATTTTGGGGACAAGACCAACAGCTACCACGATACAAAAAAGACCTGCGGCTTTCCAATTGTGCGAAACAAACCCTTCGACAATAAGGAGGATCGGAACCATAACGACCATGAATGCAATCAGTAAGATCGAAACCCTCCTAATAAAGAAAACGATGCCAGCCATTGGGGCCATGATGGCTTTGAGCATGAATAGGTGTTGGCTGGTGAGGTTTGAAATGGAGAGAAAAACCTGAGACTTCGATAATGACATACACTTGGTTGGGAGCGAAATGATCCATAAAGCACATGAAGTCTCGAGTCATTGTTCCGGAAGAAGCAGGTAAATGATTCGCTAGGGATCCACTCAGTGGAAGAGTCCAAGATATTGTCAGAGTGACCGTCGAGGGGAGGAGAGGGTGCTGGACATGGCAGTGGTGGTTCTAGACAGTTTGAATTTAGGCATGGCACACTTGAGCTGGTTCAGGAATTAAGTATTGATAAGTGCTGTTTAACTGGTGGTGATAAGTATGTGCACCGTTTTTTGGCTGGCTTGGCAGAACAGGTGTTCTGGTGAACCAGCCTAGAAAAACACTCGTTCTTGCGAACCAGCCCAGGGTAGCCTGGAGTATGTTCTGTCAAGCCAACGTACAAGTTTGATTGACCCTGCAAGGGTTTAGTGACCATGTAAAGTGACGGTGCAAAACTACTTGGCACTTATGCACCTAAGTTCCCCCCCCCCCTTGGTGCTGACTTGGGCTCAGAGGCCAGAGCCTGTTCAATGAATTGGACCACCACCAACAGTGGCCAGACTTTGCATCCTCATGCAACACAGTGATGATGACGAGGATTGATAATGATCACCTTATCAATCTCAGGGCTATAGTTATGTGATGTCAGCCCAAGTTGCACATTGGCACGAATGCCAGGGGCAACTCAGACTATGGAGCGCACATTGGGAGACAGAGGACTGTCGCAGAGTCCGTGATATTCTAGTCACAATGGCAGGACTACACTCGGAGCCATTAAAAGAAAATTTACCTTGAATGAAAGGTCGCTGGAAGTTGGGGCACGAGCCAGGAAAAGCCGCCATTACTTGTGCAGAGGAGAGGGACCCTGGCTGAGATGCGCCGGACAAAGCGTTCAGGGTGAGCAGATGCTAGCCTGCTCCGACGCTCAGGGCGGCATCGGCTGATCGCGGCTGCATTCGCTCAATTCCGAGAAATAACGATGGCAGGTAAATCCACCCGAAAAACCCTCATTTATGCCATGTCACGGTCACCCTGCCATGTACTAGATAACATATGCAGGGTCTGATTAAGAGGCTCGGCGATGGCCGAAGTCAAAGTTTTGCCAGCGAGTCCACCGAAGTTTGAGCATACGTCATGTGCTGGTTCTAGGAGCCTGCCCTAGCCCAGACTCCTACCCAGTCCCAATGGTGCTACGCTTGACGAGCTTAAGTAAGCGTTAACGCACCAGAGGGACTGGCTTTTAACACATGTAAACAAAAGGTCTGCGATGCCGAGCGTCACACGTCGATCATGTATAGAGTATTTTTTTGGCATGGAAAACATATAGATCGACATTTACATCGGAGTTTGATTCTAAGTATAGTGTATGTGTTGCAATTGTGCTATGGGCCGTATGTAAACCTAGATAACTGGCATCCTTCCTTCTGTCATGCTTGAGCTCAGCTATGGACATTGACAGCAATGAGCCGGCTTCCAAAGACTTCATGGCTGTTATCCGAGTCCTAGGGGATCAGAATATCACTATTACGGAGCTCGTCAATATGCTGTTTACCGAGAAGCGATTCAAGAAGCATCCACTCACGAAAGATCTCATCGAGAATGCAGAGATAATCTTTCCACATATACTTCGTCATTCGAGTCTCCCTGAAAGCACTGGCAACATGATCTGTGCACTTGTCGAGCCTATGTATGCGCGTGAAGTGCAGGACTTGGCTAATTGCGGTGATATGCGCTTCAGTGCGCATAAGATGAATCCTGAAGATATCGAGGACTTCAAGGTTGAAGAAATGTCAGATATTTATGCTAAACGGGCTCCAAGGCTTTGGTCACTTTTGGGTTCTGTGCTCAAGGCGCGCAAATGAGGGACTTCCCTGCTGCTTCAGTCAAATCCTATTACTGCTAGTAGCTCAAGTGATCCTATACAGCACCCTGGCCCGGATAATGACGAAGCTCGGTTAGAAGGTGCTGGACGACAGAGGAACATATCAAACTCATCTCAAGAGGCAAGCAGCACTCTGCGCTTGCACACTGTATGTGCGCTGCTCACTGTCTGTGCACTGCAAAGTCATTTGACTTCTCTAGAAACAATCTGTCATTGTCAGTATCATGTTGCAGAGTATGAATCAAAAGGCGAATACCTTTGCAAGTATTTTCGGCGTCTTTCTTCATTCTTGCCGCACGCCAGAGAGGGTCATTGACACAGTGGCGTGCCTGGGCCTCAGTGTTTCACAGTCCTGCATTCATACGGCAATCAATTCACTTTCCTCAAATGCATCTCATACACTGCAAGAACTTGGTCAATCTCGTTGTATTGCATTGGCCTATGACAACTTTGATGTTGACTTGAAAGTATTGGTGCCAGTTGCCGAAAAATCTACAGAAACGTTGAAACATCTGACTTCTGGCCTTGTATTCCACCTTCAACATGGGGTAACAAGCGATGATCTGTGTTATTCCAACTATCTTTGGCAAAGATCAGATGTGAATCCAGACAATCTTGGAGCTTTGGGAAACAGAAAGACTCACAAGGATCTGATGCGACTGTTTCGAGAGCCGAATGACAAGCCTTTGGATAGCCATACGGAGTTCAACGTCTGGGTCTTCCTCCGGGATCTTGTAGAGAATGTCAAGGGATTTGAATACCTGCAAGGAAAGATTGAAGCACCCAAAAGCATTGAACAACTTCCTGTAATCAAGACTGATATCTATCCTGCATATGCAATGGATGTTAATAACTCAACTGTAGCTGGAAATATTCAGGCCATCGAACATTTGATGGAGCAAGTTGGATATGGTGACCTCGATGATGAAGATGCTGTCGACATCAGTGAACATGTTGTGCTCATTCACGGGGATCTTGGAACTGGTGAACAGATCAATACTATCCTCAAGCAACGAGCATGTGAACGAAGACCTTGGGAACACTTCCAATATGTGGAGTACCTGCCGGGGTACTTTCATGTAAAGATGGCATGTGTTGATGCCATCTGGCGCATAGTGATCAAGCCATCGTGCGGGCAACTGGATGAAACTTGTGTAATGAAGGATGTTGGCATCTTTCGTCCAAGGGAAACCCATACGGTGAAATCCAAGTGTGAGTTTCAGCGAATGCACCAGCTCATCCGACACATTGGAATTGCTCGGCGCCTGGATTGTTGGCGAGTTACTGTTCAAAAAAAGTACTCTCAGTATTCATCGCTTGAAGACTTTGCCAAATCAAAACCAAACCTGAATGATCTTCGCACACTGGCAGAGGATCTTGTTCATGAATATGTTGATGACGGCAAGTGGTTACTATCAATGCGCTTAAACCCCACTAGTGAACGTGATGAGCAGTTTGAAAATGCAATGCTAGTTCAGCAATACTTCCTCCTTTATGAAGAGCTGACATATGCGATGAACTTGGGCGATATTGGACGACTCGAGCATACTGTTTTAGTCTGGATTCTGCTATTCAAAGCTACGGGAAAGCATAAGTATGCAACAGCTATGGAGAAACATTTAGTTCAAACTCACTTTGAACGCCCTGAACCATTTAAACGTGCAATCCGGTACAATATGCTGGTTAATCCAACCGGGAAGCCAGGGAAATTCCGTGGTGTTGACTGGGTTGTGGAAGGGAATAACTGCGAGATTAAGGTGAACCATGGTGGTCAGGGTGCAACACAAACTGTCGCACGCATGATTTCTGAGTCCGCGCTCATCGGTACCTTCAAAGAAATCAACGAGTCAATCGAAAATAACCTGCAATTGCATGCCACAACTGCTCATGGTGAGCCAGACATGAGACGAACATTTCAAGAGGCCCGCAGAAGTCTTTCAGAAAGCTCACCACACGTTTTTCTTCCGGGTCAAAAGATGTTGAACGACCTTCACCCCAAATACCCCTAAGCATAGCCTTCAACACGGCTATCACCGGTTTGACCCTTAGAGGGTATTTTCATTTATATTTTCTTTTATTTACGTATATTTAATTACAGTTCTATACACAAATATGTACATACACTAAAAGTGTATATAAGACCTGTAGATAGAGAATATACGTTCAGTTGCTCTTTCCTGCTTAACAGCATGTGAGTATCTCCTCTCTATGAGAGTAAGACCTGGAGAGGTCTCTGGTCACTGTCTCTGACAGTGATACAATACTCAAAACACCTGGAGAGGTGTCTGGTCACTGTCTATGACAGTGATACAATACTCTTGTCATCACGGACGTATGACTCTATGTCTAACGGACATATGAGCTCATCGTTCATGACAGTGACGACCACTGAGACAAACTATGTCTGACGGACATATGATTGCTGCTCAACAGGTTATGGGCCCCGATAAGCCCGTCATTGTTGTCAACGATGACAAAACATGTCTCAAGGACATGATCAACGACGATGAAAAATTTTCACATTTTTCAAAAATTATTTTATATGAAACAAGACGCTAATAAACATGTTTCATAGATAAAGATATCATATACTATGTCGTCCTCAAAAATTTCCACTGGCATCGACTCCATCAATATCTTCTCTGGCATCGACTATCGTGTCTGGGCAGAAAGGATGAAATCCTATTTGCTTCACATCGGATCTTGGGCTATTATCAATCAATCATTTCCGAAACCATCTCCTCCCGCTGATGCTGCCACCGCTACACTTACTGCTGCTGCCGCCACCGAATATAAAAAAGATCTTCGAGAATGGCAAAAACTCAACGACGCCGGTCTTGGTGCTTTACGTCTTAAAGTATCAGATTCGATTAGGCGACATATAGCTGCAGAAGACGAACTTCTCAAAGCGTGGACAACGCTAGAGAATAGCTACAAAAAGACGACCCCAGCACTCATTTTTGAATGATTTCAAAAAGCAGTTAAATTTCAACTTTCAGGAAAGGATCCCGTTCCTGAGATTGAAAGACTAGGCTCGTACTTTTCACAGCTCAGGGAAGACAAAGTCGACATTCCTGACTTTATGCAAGCTCTTATACTTGCAGCCGCTCTTCCGAAAGAGTGGACCGCTGTTTCTACAGCAATGTTCCAACTATACGGAACAGATAAATTCACTTTCGAGACGATCTCTGATTCCATCATCGGAGAATATCGAAGGGGATATGCTATGAAGCAACAGTATAATTCGAGGGATAAAGCGAATAAAATCAGCGGAGTTAAAAGGAAGGAGAAAGATGCGTCATGGAATAATCAGAAAAAGGATGACGAAAATCAGCGTCAGGGTTCTGATGAATCCAAAAACCAAAGACCTCGCTCTCGCAAGGGCTTTAGAGGCAAGGGAAAGAAACGCGCCCAAGAAGCAGACGTTCCTCCTGAATCTGATCAGGAGCAGAATGCTGTCGAGATCATATCTCCAGCTCTTTCTGTTGCGGCTAGAAATGTACAAGCCCGCATGCATCCATCAGCTACCCGATTCACGGGTCAGTCAAAATATGGAAAAGGAACATGGCAACGATCTATAAACACTAGATCCCTCGCTGATCGCCTTGGCGTCACACCAACAACGGAAACGTTGAAAATACTTGACACCGTCACAAAAGATGAATTATCTTTTGAACCACCTCCCAAATGCAAAAGATCTGACATAGATCTTGATTATTAAACTGTGGGAGATCCATATGACGTTTTGGAAGAAACGTTATTTGATAATGGTGAAAAAGATTACGACATCCCAAAGGATCCGTTTGACGATCAAATGGATCCTCTATTTGATGACGATGCTGTAAGCCTCGGTGACGAGTTAAGTCATTCATTTGTCAATAAAGAAACTACTAAACGCTCTTCACAGCGACATGGTAGTATAAATGTATATAGCGAAAATATACATTATTTTTCTCATTGCAATAATTGTGTGAAATGTAAAGAAAATGAGTCGTCATGGATCCTAGATTCAGGAGCATCATTACACTTTACTCACAATCAAAATGACTTTCTATATTATCGATCGCTAATTGATAAAAGGTTTGTACAAACCACTGCTAAAGGTAAAACTTTACAGATACTAGGCGTAGGTGCCGTTATGATCAAAATTATCGTCAATGGAAAGACAGATATTAAATTGATCAGGCCAGTCTTTTATATACCTGATATGGATACGAGATTACTCTCCATGGGAACATTCCTAAATCAAGGATATTCCCTTTCAGGAAATAAAGATCACATCGATCTAATCAAAGAATCTTCCATTATAAGATTCTCACCACACGAACAAGGTCAAACCATATATTGGTTAGACTCTGAGATTCATAGCGAATCAATAAATGTTGTAACACGAAAACCAGATTTTCATATATGGCATAAACGATTGGGACATCCTCAAGATGAAGTTATCCGTAAAGGAAAAATTCATTTAGAAGGATTCCCTAATATTCCTGTTCCTAAACGGAAACAAACTTGTTCAGGATGCGCTAAAGGAAAAATGCGCAGTAAATCATTTCCAGAGTCACAAAGTAGAGCTTTGTCTCCTTTTGACTTAATACATTCAGATCTTAAAGAAATCTCGATGATATCATATCACAAATACAAATATTTTGTGACATTTATCGATGATTTTTCTGGACATTTATGGATTGGTTTATTAAAGAAGAAATCTGATACGGAATCTTCACTGAAACAATTTGTTGCCTTAATAAGGAATAAATATCAAAAATTGCCTAAGAAATGGCGATTTGATGGAGGAAGCGAATTCACTAAAAGTGAAAAATACCTCAAAGATCTTGGAATTGAAATCCAAAAATCGTTACCATATACATCACAACAAAATGGCAGAGCTGAAAGGATGAATCGAACTATTTGGGAAAAGTCACAATCCCTTAGATTCGACGCCTGCTTACCACAATCATGGTGGGAATTTGCGCTTGAACACGCAGTATACCTATACAATAGGACTCCCATAGCTTGCAATAAATGGCAGACACCATATTTTCTTATTGAAAAGAAAAAACCGAATGTATCGGATTTGCGAGTGTTTGGATGCCAAGCTTATGTATATATTCCTGCTGAACGCAGACAAAATAAGCTTGAAGCCAGATCTAAGATGATGATCTTTCTGGGATATAAAAATGGAATGAAAGGGTATAAATTTATGAACCCTGAAAACAACACCATTTTTATGGGAACGACAGCAGTATTTGACGAAACAAAATTTCCAAAATGTCGAAACTCTAATCAAAATCCCACATTCCTCAATCCAGAGGAAGAGTTTGAGGATCTCATGCCAGAAATACCTCATGGAACGTCTAAAGAACATAATACATCAGATGAAGAAGAAGATTCATCGAAATCAGAGAGTGATAATAGCTCATCTGACGAATCTAGTATATCTCCCAAAGGAAAGGGATCTGATAGTTCAAAAGACGATTCTAAAAGTGATGATTCAGATAATTCTGAAAGCGATGATTCAGACGATCAAAATGAAGTTGAGGAAGATTTATTTGCTCCTTCAAGACCATCATCTCCTAGACCAACTAGAACCAGACGATCAGTAAATCGACCAGATAACGTCTATGGAGATTTAGATCCAGTCGAAATCGAAAAAATTGATAGAAGAACGAGATTAGATCGTTTCACGATTAATAAATTATTATCGTGTGCAATTCCTATCAATGAAACAGCTAATACAGCTGTACCTGAACATCATCACGAAATATTTCGCTTACCAGTCAGCGAACAACAAGATTGGATTAACGCTGAACAAAAAGAATGGGATATGCTCATTAAAAGAGGTGTTATAATAAATCTACAACATCTCCCTGAAGGTCGAAAGGCTATAGGTTGTAGATGGGTTTATGTCCAAAAAGACGATGGACGTAAAAAAGCTTGTCTAGTTGCCCAGGGTTTTTCCCAAATAGATGGCATTGACTACGATGAAATATTCTCACCAGTAGTAAGATATGAGACATGCCGTCTCATACTTGCACTTGCAGCACTAGAAAATTTATATATATCATTTCTAGATGTGACTGCTGCTTTCCTATATGGAAAACTGGACGAAGAAATATATATGAAACAACCACCAGGTTTTATCAATAAAGACAAGAAAAGCATGGTATATCGATTACACCGTGCACTTTATGGATTAAAACAAGCTTCATTAGCTTGGTGGAAATCATTAGACGAGTCAATGGAAAAAATGGGCTTCATACGAATACATTCAGATGCTGGTGTATTTATTTTTAAACAAGGAACCAACATAGTCATAGCGATTATTTATGTCGATGACTCAATGTTTTTGGGATCCAACAAAATCATAACATTGCGTAAAAAGCAGGAGTTTATGAATAGATGGGAATCTAAAGATTTAGGAGATCTCATTGATGGTCAATTGAAAAATTTCTTATCATTTCAAATAAAGAAAAATGGAAATATTATTACCATCGATCAAAAACCCTATTTGCATAAAATAATCCAGAGACTAGGAATGAGTGACGCTACTCATACAAATACTCCTCTTCCTACTGGATATGAACCAATTAAAAATGATCAAATATTAGATCATACGATTAGATCTCAATATCAATCGGTTATTGGTTCATTATTATATCTGATGATTGGAACAAGACCAGACATTTGTTTTGCTGTAATAAAAATGTCGCAATTTTCAGCAAATCCATCATCAGATCATCTAAAAAATGCAATAGGAATGGCTAGATATTTAGCCAAATCAATAGATCTCTGCATAAAATACGATGGATCATTAAGATCTGGCTTAATGAGTTATACAGACTCAGATTGGGCTTCAGATAAAAATGATCGTCATTCCACATCTGGATTCTTTACTCTTTTATCAGGAGGAGTAGTATCTTGGACGTCTAGGAAACAAAAAACGGTAGCACTATCGTCAACAGAGGCAGAATATATGGCCTTATCTGACTGTGCTAGAGAGAACAAATGGATTAGATCTATTCTTACAGAAATCCATTTTCCCATAACTATCGCACCAATATATGGTGACAATATGGGATCTCTATTTATTGCAAATAATCCCGTTACTGAAAAACGTTCCAAACATATTGATATCAAATATCATCATATACGAAAACTCATAGATAACAAAGAAATTGAATTACGATTCATCAAAGGATCTGAAAATCCTGCTGATATTCTGACTAAAAATCTTGGTCGAATATTATTTCAAAAATTTATACCGATGTTAGGTTTATCAGAGTCATTAAATTGATTACTGATGGCCCTGGAGTAGGGCCTTAAACTGCTTCATTTTACTGCATTACAGGGAACAGTCTATCACTGTTGAGATTACTCCAGTTAAACCCAAAGACTGTTGAACAGCTGTATCATTATGGGAAAAAATAAGAAACCACGCAGTAAAAAACAACAATCAATACTAACTATTGGAGGACATTCCAATGTTGGACATGAATGCAAGCGCTCATCTCGCTGCCAATTTGAGCAAACCCCACCTACACCTTCTAGAAAACCACAGCCATTAATCACAATGACTCCGGCTGTTGCCATGTGGATGGATCAAGCCCTCCAAGGACAAGATCCTTGGACATTTCCTCCTAAAGCCTTTTGGGCTTGGCAATTAAAAGAAAGGTGGAGACGTGAAGGTGTCTCTGGACACATTTCTTTCGAAGATTTTTGAAAGAATATACACATCTCTTCTTATAGACTTATGAGAAGATCGTTACTAATCAGTACATGACTGTACAGATTATGGGGGGGTGTTGAACGACCTTCACCCCAAATACCCCTAAGCATAGCCTTCAACACGGCTATCACCGGTTTGACCCTTAGAGGGTATTTTCATTTATATTTTCTTTTATTTACGTATATTTAATTACAGTTCTATACACAAATATGTACATACACTAAAAGTGTATATAAGACCTGTAGATAGAGAATATACGTTCAGTTGCTCTTTCCTGCTTAACAGCATGTGAGTATCTCCTCTCTGTGAGAGTAAGACCTGGAGAGGTCTCTGGTCACTGTCTCTGACAGTGATACAATACTCAAAACACCTGGAGAGGTGTCTGGTCACTGTCTATGACAGTGATACAATACTCTTGTCATCACGGACGTATGACTCTATGTCTAACGGACATATGAGCTCATCGTTCATGACAGTGACGACCACTGAGACAAACTATGTCTGACGGACATATGATTGCTGCTCAACAAAAGAGTATGTATTGTTTACCGGACATGTTAAACAAAGGAGCAGAGTTACTTTGTAACAAATCTGGTGGAGGAAATGGGGAAGAGGAGAATGGGGATGAAGTGAACGAATACGAGTCACGACCAATGGTGGATGACCTTGTTATAGAGCTTTTGTGATTTTAGCATTATAGTACTGTTGCAATTCTTGTAATTCCGTGGACTGTAATACGAGCCGTTCAAGGTCTTCATTTATTGACTGGAGTGACGCAAATCGTTTGAGTGGGTATTGCGACTGCGACAGGTCTGGGTATTGTGACTGCGATGGGCCTGGGTATGCTATGTTTGGTTCTACATTCTCTTTGCCTTGCCTCACTTTTCCCTGCCTCAGCTCGCATTTTGTACTTCGCACTAGAAGCTTTGTTAGCTCAGGATACAGGTCTTGGTGATGGCAACGCACTGGTATGGCCTTTTTTATGACAAGCACTGCATGTTGGATCTTGTCGGGGTGCTCTTGTACGTGGGACTGTAGGTTGGAGAGGTGGAAGTGCATGTTGATCTGGGTGAGGTTGAAGATTGGGTGTCTGCGAAACAAAGGCATTGGCAACAAGGGGAATGGGCTGAGATTGCGTATGTGGGACAAAGTGATTGACAATTGGGGAAGTGTGAGAGTGCGCATTGCAATTGGCCATGTACGGAATAAACGTGACTGATTGCTGAGAGGGGATAGACGGAATATGAAAGCGCATGTCGTGCGAAGGTGGAATAAACATGTTTGATGATTGCTGCGGAAGTAGGATATTGGTTGCCGGCTCAGGAATTGGACGATGCTTTGCGATCATAGCAAGGATCATATTCCCATATTCACTTGCACCTTCCCACTTCGTTTCTTTCTCGAGGTCAGCAATAGTATGGATTTTGGAGAAGCATGCATATTGGACGATATGGTCACGAACAGCCGTTCCCATCACAAAACCAGGACCAAAGGTTCGCAGGTGATGTTTGCCGTAAGTTTTTTCCATTTCGCTACAACGCCAGTCATCAAGATCACGAGAAAATGCAATGTCAATCTCGTTGGCTGTATGCTTGGGAATTGAGGAACATGGCAGTTTGCGGATGGGTTTCGTCACTGGGGACTGGATGAAACCAAATGCGCCGGGGTTGTGGAGGTCACAGCACAGCCCACCTTGCTTTGGGCCACAACGAGTGCACCCATCAGGAAGCTGGGAATTGCATTCATGGTGGAGCGCAACTTCATCCCCATCAATATATAAGCCGAGTTCAGGTTCGAAAACAACTCACCAGCTTCATGATTCTTGAATGCGGTCATGATAGGCATCCGGCGGCATGTATATCCACGATCCTCGGCATTGATAACATCGTCAACAACTGAATCAAGTTTCTTCTTTGATTTCCCAGTCGTCTTCTTCACCCTTTCCTCCTTCTCCAGCTCTTTACCCCTTACCTCACCCATCTTTTCCTCATCACCGCTCGGTTCATCATTGACATTCCCTCCTTCCTCTACCTTCATCACCACCGCGCGCTCAGTCCTTTGTTGCTTAGTACCATTCTTCAGCGCAGTCTTTGCTCGCCTCTTTTCAGCCCTCTCAGCCTTTTTCGAGCGTTCTGAGTCAAGGTTTTCCTTCTCGGTAAACAGAATTGCAGTCCCCTGAAGGTTTGGATCACGAACACATCGGCCAAAGCATTGCCAAAGCATTGAAATGGAGCAGGTCGCGCCCCATTGAACAATGATCTTAATGTTGGGTAGATCCATGCCCTACATGGCTCATTAGTTACATAGATAATGAATATGGATGATGCTTACCATGCCAAATGAGTCTGTTGCCAACAAGCCCCATACTTCATTATTAGCAAATCGAAGGGTTTCTTCAACCTTGAAGCGATCTGACATTTCTGAGTTGAACCACCGGATGCATGGACGGTATTCAGGGGGTAAGAGTGAACAGAGGAAGCGACCAGCTTCAACTGATTCGGAAATGCTGTCGAAGAAAACAAGAAATTTGGGTGGAGGGGGTTCACCTGGCTCCCAATTCCGCAATAGAAAAGTAAGGTCGACAAAACTCTTGCGCGGATTGAGCATCGGTCGAACAACAAGGTCGATATTTGGACGGTCAATGGAGCATTGTGAAAAAAAGACATTATCATCATGTAAATTAAGGACGGATTTGATATCCGAAATTGCTCGTGGTGTGAGCGTGGCAGAGGTGACCATCATGGTGCATGGCTTGCGTTGTAAATGTCGGAGAGAGCCAATATGTCGATACTCGGGGCGGAAAGTTCCCCACTGAGATACGCAGTGCGCTTCATCGATGATAATACTAATAATGTTGTCTGCAAACAATTTCTTCTTGAATAACAATTCAAATCCTCCGCCAGGATGCATGAGCTCTTCTGGATTAACAACGATGACACGATACTTGAAGTCGGCGATGTCCTAATGTAATAATGCTCATAAACGTGATGAAAACAAAAGAAAATGACTTCCGCACCTCAAAATTCCGTTTAGTTGCTGTTTTCGCAGAGATAAAAATCCCATGAACTCCGGCTTTGGATAGGGTATCAATATTTTGCTGGCCGAGTATGTTGAGCGGAGTCACAATGATTTGGATACCATTCGGACGACAGAGTAAAGGGAGCCAGAAGCTTAATGTTTTCCCAGCTCCAGTCCCAGCTATAGATATGACATCTTGATTCCCTGCAAGAACAGCCTGGCAAACATTGACTTGCCATAGACAAGGACGCTTGTGGAAGACGGATAATGCCTTGGTGCGTATGTCATCTACTGATGGTATTGCCGATCCTGGCCCACTCGGACAAACGGCATCAACCTCCATATTAGCCGAGATGTGATGTGCTAAAGGTCATCTTCAGTCAATAGAGGGTTACAAGTACCCAGGATAACTCACCTCGTAACGACAACACCAAGCGCGCATAGGACGAGACGGAAGACGACGGCACCGACAGCACGAATAAAAAAATGGAATTGCAAGTATTACATCAGCGAATGTCATGACAGGTCACAGCTCGACGATGCCGAGCGATTTGTTTACATGTGTTAAAAGCCAGTCCCTCTGGTGCGTTAACGCTTACTTAAGCTCGTCAAGCGTAGCACCGTTGGGACTGGGTAGGAGTCTGGCCCTAGCCCATTTCATCTGAAGTTGAAACGACCAGCCCACACGCCTACACGACCACAATGCCACCGAGGTTGGTTCCGCTGTCAATGACGACCATACCGCAGAAGCATTCATTGGACGATAGCGACGCTTCCCCGACCGGCAAAAGGCCCAAGCGAGACAAGATCGCCAGAATGGCTGAGGACATGTGCAAGTCGATTCAGGTTATGCAGCAGACGATCGAGCGCAGATATTCAAATAAGATAGCGAACAGCGATTTTATCCTGCACCATTGGCACATTGCGTGCACGAAGGGGATAAACCAGGAGGATTGGATGAGCGATGAACGTGAGTTGCTAAATGAGCGCCTGCCGGAAGATGGTGAGTTCAAATTTGACCCAATAATCAAGTGATTAATATCATTGTAGCCCATTTTTCCCTGTCTTACAACCACATGTACCAACTTTTTTCCCTAAAGCCGCAAGATGGTGTAAAGGAGGCCCAGCGCGTCCTCAACTCGATTCCAGACATGAAGCAGAAAATCACAGACGTATATAACAAGAAAAAGCGCACTTACATGTACACATTCGAACTGTGGATGATTACATGTAAGAAGGTGTGTGATGGTTTGCCCGTACCTCAGTCCCACCTCGACGCGCGTTTGCCAAATGGTGAGTTTTACCTCCCAATCGCCAAGGCCATGACCGTTATCATCACCATAGAACTCGATACTCATCTCTACAATGACAACTATCAATCGTTTGCCGATCTCGTTCAGCTCCATGTAAAAAGCCTTCCTTCGCCATCTGATTTTGGCAAAGACGGTCGGTGGGGTGAAGAACAGCGAAAGGAAGGTCGCATTTACTGTTTGCGCCCCTCGGACGCCCGCAGTCTACCACTGTGCATTTTGCACCATGTCTTCCGTCAATATCTGCTCGACATTAAACAACCTCTTCCTCTTGCATCTGATGCTGCCGTCACGGCCCAGCGCATAGCAGCCCAGCTATGCGGAAGGATGGGGATGTCTGCTACAAACAGAAGCACGGCAGCGAGAGATGAGAAGGAAAACAGAAGAACCAAAGAGTTCGACGCATGTATTTCTGATTTCTTGGGCAAAATCCAGCCAATGTATAACTTGAACCCACGAGGCGAAGCGCATGGTGGAATAGCCGACGGTGCTTTATTAACAAATGGCATCATTATAGCATTGCGAGAGATGAAAGCAGAACCCGGAGCTAGCGGTGACGCGTATATGCAGGTGGCGCGCTGTTATGACCTTGCAGTGAAAGTTTTGCAACAGAACCGTGCAGATGCTTTCTTGCGCCAAGGCGCACCGATGTTTCTGTTATGTGTCGTTGGTAAGTTTGTTTCGATGACATTCTGCACCTGTTGATCTAGATTATGGGCAGGGCCTCTGATCAATGTCTCAGGCGGTTTCTATGATGGGGAGAAGGTTATCGTAGAACCGCTCACCGCATATTATCACACGCTTGAAGACCCCCTTTTTATGCGACAGGCGGAGATAGCCCGAGTTTTATATGCACTGCGCAAAGGTATCAATACGTTGGAGGCGTGAGTGTATTCCCTTTATTCATTCGATTCTTTCTAACCAATAATCTTTTTTATAGAATAGCACAAAAGAAAAATAAGCACTTGAAGTCGTCTTTCCCACCCTCTACTCCTCGCATATATTCATCCTGTACACTATATACCCGTCACAATCACGCTCCCCCATCAGAAGGGCGCCTCGAGTTCCAGTAAATGACGCTGTCTCATCTCCTGCTGGAGCATAATTCCCTTCTCTTTATCGGCACCTTGTCCGGTATCGGTCCAGTTTTCGTGAAGCTGGCGAGCAAATACGGGGAAAATGTCCATCGATTGTTGGAAGAGGAGAACCTCGCACCAAAGCTCTATGCCAAATCCGAGGTAGAGGGTGCTCCAACGGCGTATATCATGGAATACCTGGAACCATCATCTTGGAAGACGCTGCATAGTTTTGCGGCGCGAAGTGGGAATTTGCATTATAAAGAACCTGTCCGACTCTCAATCAAGAACGTTTTGAAGATTCTACAAGAAAATAACAAGGTACATGGCGACCTACGGTCTAACAATATCATGGTTCAAGTCTCACGACAGACCGGCAAGCTGGTCTGTTTTGATGACGAGGGGCCTCAAAGAGCGAGCATCAAGATAATTGATTTTGACTGGTCAGGTGAAACTGGGGAGGTCTATTATCCTCCGACGCGGAACGAAGGCATTCAAGGTTTAACTTGGCCTGGTAAGCCTGGATTCCCGATCGAGCAGGATCATGACGAGCAATTGTTCGAGTCATGGTGGCTAAGCGTCGGCAAAGAGGTCGAGGATGAAAGCAGTCTGCAGAGCGAAGTTTCCGAAGTGTAATTATCATCGTTTTGTATTGAGCGAGTCGCGAGGCGAAAATGTTACGCTCAGGCTACAGATCCCATTGACCTGCTGTTTACGAGCGTCTCAGTGCGTTGGAATTTTGGATGTCGGACGAGCGCGCCGCTCGTTTTTCCTTTCTCTTCAAGCTGGGGAGGACTACTAGAACAATGGAGAAATTTAAACAGACGAACGGGCAGTTGAGCGCACAAAGCAAGATCATAAGAGCGGTTATACCGGGTCAACAATTCTCATACGCCCAGCGCGTCAAGAAGTCTTGCACGACATGGGGCACCAGACCCCTACACTCGAATGGAGTCTCCCGGCTGTAGCATTGGAAGCCTTCCCTATTGGATCGTCTTCAGGGAACGAGGCTTACTGAGACGTCATACGAAGCAATTTGGAAGCCATTGCTGATTTTAATGCTCATTTTCAGGGCGGATCTGGAGTGAACCGTTTGAAATCAGTAGCATGGTCTCGAGAAAAAATGCTGGTTACTTGTGAGTTTCCCATTTCAGAACAGCAGCGGCGATTATCACAGAAGGCGCTGGCGCGATATGCTACGATGGAAACGAATCAATTGGTTTTGCGGAAAAGGCCTACAACTTCGACCATGAAGTTCTGCGGAGTTCCTACTTGGACGGGACAATGACAGATTTGAAAACACATCCTCGATGGGCGGAAGCAGTCCTTTATGGCAAACCCTGATGGATCAAGGCTAAGAATATGGCTACGCTTGGTCCCACAGGGACAATACATCAGGAAAACGTCATCCCCCACTTTCCAAGGTTTGACTTTCAGATCGAGACTTTGCAATACTTTCACTTTTGTGTCCGAACTTTTCTGCACTTTCACTTTTCAACCCAAGACTTTTTTGCACTTTCACTTTCTGCCAATGTTATTTCATCACTATAGAATATTTGTAGTTACTACTCATAATCTATCAGAATGCTAACTCAAATGCATGATGATCTATGAACTTATTAATGTAGAAAGTCTTGAATACATCTAGGGTATTGGATGGTAAGAGGCCATAGGGGATAGTGGATGCTCCGGCAATACCAATGAGGTGGGCAGCACAAACAATGGCATCAATATGAACTAAGTCATATTTGTCATCCTGTTCAACCATCCACATACCGGTTTGGGGGCAGAGTGAGTTGCTGATGGTTGAGAAAAACTTCACGACAGCACATGGGTAGGTAATTGAGTTATGTTTGAACTTGATAAAGGCATAGACTTGTGCAGCAAACATTCCAGCAAAGCTGGCAATGTTTTCAGTATGCTTGATGAAGGCGCAGTCATGTTGTTCAGGGCCATTCCGCCACTTGGGTTATGGGTGGTTTTTTGGATGGTAGGGAGTGAGGTAGGGAGTGAAAATTTGATGGGTTGGGACCAATAGGGATTGCTTACATTGTCTTGGGTTTGGGTTGTCTTGGATTGACTTGGGTAGGGATACAGATAATGGGTGCATTGGATAGTAGGGACTGAGGTAGGGATTGAGAACAGGAGGGCTTCCTTTATCTGTTGACAGAAACAATGTTTGACAAAGGTCACTCTTGTGAGCAACACACAATCCCTAATCACATGGCCTGTCACTGCATCATTTGTTGAGACAGAAGCAAGGTTTGCCAAAGGTCACTCTTGTGAACAACACAGACTCCCTAATGGTATCATGTGTGTAATCCCTCATGATATCATGTGTCACCTGATTGATTGTTGATACAGAGACAAGGTTCAACAAACCTCACTCTTGTGAACAACATGCAATCCCTAATGTATCACATATTACTTGATTGGTTGTCAATACAGGGACGAGGTCTTGTGATGCAATCCCTAATGATATCACTTGCTTGGCTGTTGATACAGGGTTGAGGTTCGACGAACCTCGTCCTTGTGAGCAACATGTAATCCCTAATTGTATCACTTGTCACTTGATTGGTTGTCAATACAGAGTGAGGTTTGACGAACCTCCTTCTCACACACCCCCTAATTTGCTCAGTTACAGAGACGAGGTTCGATGAACCTCGCTCTTGTGACTGACATGCAATCCCTAATTGCATCACATGTCACACCCTCAGTTACAGAGACGAGGTTCGACGAACCTCGCTCTTGTGAACGACATGTAATCCCTAATTGCATCACATGTCACACCCTCTAATTTGCTCAGTTACAGAGACGAGGTTCGACGAACCTCGCTCTTGTGACCGACATGCAGTCCCTAATTGCATCACATGTCACACCCTCTAATTTGCTCAGTTACAGAGACGAGGTTCGACAAACCTCGCTCTTGTGACTGACATGCAATCCCTAATTGCATCACATGTCACACCCTCAGTTACAGAGACAAGGTTCGACGAACCTCACTCTTGTGAATGACATGCAATCCCTAATTGCATCACATGTCACACCCTCAGTTACAGAGACGAGGTTCGACGAACCTCCCTCTTGTGAACAACATGCAATCCCTAATTGCATCACATGTCACACCCTCTAATTTGCTCAGTTACAGAGACGAGGTTCGACGAACCTCGCTCTTGTGAGCAACATGTAATCCCTAATTGTATCACTTGTCACTTGATTGGTTGTCAATACAGAGTGAGGTTCGACGAACCTCCTTCTCACACACCCCCTAATTTGCTCAGTTACAGAGACGAGGTTCGACGAACCTCGCTCTTGTGACTGACATGCAATCCCTAATTGCATCACATGTCACTTGCTCAGCTACAGAGATGAGGTTTAACAAACCTCCTTCTCACACACCCCAGAGTTTGTGAATGTCATATCATAGCATTCCCTAATTGTATTGCACGACACTTCATCAGTTTGTTGATTGAGCAAGGAGGCTTGACAAACCTCAATGACAAACCTCAAGTTTGTGAACGCCATATTATGGCATTCCCTAATCATACTGTATGACCCTGCATCAGTTTGTTGATTGAGAAAGGAGGCTTGACGAACCTTGAGTTTGTGAATGCCATATTATGGCATTCCCTAATTGTATTGCATGACACTTCATCAGTTTGTTGATTGAGAAAGGAGGCTCGACGAACCTCGAGTTTGTGAACGCCATATTATGGCATTCCCTAATTGTATTGCATGGCACTTCATCAGTTTGTTGATTGAGCAAGGAGGCTCGACGAACCTCGAGTTTGTGGACGCCATATTATGGCATTCCCTAATTGTATTGCATGGCACTTCATCAGTTTGTTGATTGAGCAAGGAGGCTCGACGAACCTCGAGTTTGTGGACGCCATATTATGGCATTCCCTAATTGTATTGCATGGCACTTCATCAGTTTGTTGATTGAGCAAGGAGGCTCGACAAACCTCGAGTTTGTGGACGCCATATTATGGCATTCCCTAATCATACTATATGACCCTGCATCAGTTTGTTGATTGAGAAAGGAGGCTCGACGAACCTCGAGTTTGTGAACGCCATATTATGGCATTCCCTAATCATACTGTATGACCCTGCATCAGTTTGTTGATTGAGAAAGGAGGCTCGACGAACCTCGAGTTTGTGAACGCCATATTATGGCATTCCCTAATTGTATTGCATGACACTTCATCAGTTTGTTGATTGAGAAAGGAGGCTCGACGAACCTTGAGTTTGTGAACGCCATATTATGGCATTCCCTAATCATACTGTATGACCCTGCATCAGTTTGTTGATTGAGAAAGGAGGCTCGACGAACCTCAAGTTTGTGAACGTCATATTATGAGGGAGATGGTGGAGAGCAAGCAGCAGAAAGGAACGACAGAGAGCAAGCAGCAGAGAGAGACAGTAAGGTGTTAATCTGGCTAGTTGGTTCCTTGAATCGTCAGATTATGCTCCTCTATACTATTAGGTGTTGTCGGCAACACAGATGAGGCCCAGGACATAGAATCAGAATATGTAACTGGTGGCATATCTGGCTCAGATGAGATGGTCTCACAAGGAGGCGAGTGCGCAGGCAGATGGGTATGTAGAAGGAGGCAGTGATCGAGCAAGTAGAAGGACACCATGTAGGCAGGCAAGGAGGCAAGCGCGCAAGCAGATGCATAAGGAGGGTATGTAGAAGGAGGCAGTGAGCAAGCAAGTAGAAGGACACCATTTAGAGGTGACGGCAGAGAGCCAGGAGCAGAGGGGAAAGGCGGAGCACAATTAGCCTAGGGAGACGATCTGGCTTATAAGATAATGCACAATACGCATTCAACTCGCGGCTCCAGACTGATGCCTTTCGAGCAAATATGCATGGCTTTACTCAGCAGAATCACCATCCACAGATGTTTGAGTAAAACTCTAAACATCAGGGTTAGACGCATGAGTCAAACTCCATGCGCCAAAGGCAGAGGGTGCATGGCACACACATAGAAGCACTGGGGGTATCACAGTGGCACAAGGGAGGGTGCGCTGGGGCAAGAATGAGCGTTGGAGGGCTTGTAACAGTTGGGAGGGATGCAGAGAGGGCTTACTGTAGCATCCAGCTGTCCTCACACAGCTTGCTCCATGCACCATCTCATCTCCATGTACGGTTCTTGAGCTTGAGCACTTGAGCCATTGATCGTGCAAGATCGTCATCATTGGTCACCGTCTTGTGACAATGCGATCTCTTTCGACGTGAGGAAATAGTTGGGCTAGCGAAGCGAGGGGCTCTAATGGGTGGGTATTTTTGATCCGTTTTTCGAAATTGTCATCCACGGGCAGGGAAACCTTAAAAAGGTCGAGTTTTGACGCGTCGACGTGATCGAATAGAGACTTCTTCTCCTCCTTGATCATCTTTTTGAGAACGTTGACATTGTCGGTCTTCGGAATCTTGACAGTGAAGCTCTCCTTTGGATCGTCGCCAAGAACAATGCAATTTTTGTCAAGTTGAAAACTGTTGTTGGATGGTGCAAGGCTTCCTGTATTTGTTCAGGCCAGGGTTTCGAGTCCGTTCGTGTCGCACTGAAGTTTTGACGTAGGACAGTTTACAGCATTTTAGATTCAGTACCCCGGATGGACGAACGTGACACCAGTTTGCCTGCTTTGTTGCGTGCTGCGGGCAGTTGTTAAGGTCGGAAGGGGGGACGAGAAGCACGTAAGGCTAAAACATTCCAATTATTCGAAATGCATCAGCCCCGCTTGACTTGTTGAGCAACATGTATGATTGGTATGTGTTTGCGAGGCTTACAGTGTATGTGATAGCCGTTTACGACGGACTCCGGGATCACCTTTACAATGCGACGGGCTGGTGTCACCATTGTCAATACCGTCTGTGGCCAGGACGCGACATCCAGTCCGCAGGAGGGAGCTCTGTGTACTGCCGGGCCCACCACATCCTGGCATGTAATGACTCTTCAAGGTCGCGATCTGAGGGTGACATCAATCCGGATCCAGCGCTATATGTAGAACCGGTACTGGATTTCCGCTGGCGCCAGAGGACTTAGCGCGCAACTGGATTCGGATGTTGCTCACACAACGTTGATTCCGACTCTGAACTGTCCATCCCCCAATCACAAGCTCTCTTCGTCTGACAGCTTTGCGTTGTTGGACTTCTTTCTGAGGGTGAGGGCGAACAAAGTGACTATGACGACATGATGGGCATGAGGGTCAAGATTCGGACCAAGTTATGGGTCGAGGACGATCGAAGTGTGAATTTCATTCCGTTTTAAATGTAATCCAGATTCTCAGATTATTGATTACAAACTGACGCTATAATTTTTATCAGGTACTATTTGTGATTCTGATGGCCGTGCATTACCTGGTAGTACCAACTGTCTGCAGAAACACGATCTCGTGAAGACTGGCGCCCTTCGACAGCAAAGTCCAGTTCGAATTGGGGAATTTCCTTTACGTAAAGTGCAAATGTCTGGAGGCGATATTGATACACTTCTCCGGTTATGGGCTGAGTCACATGATCAAGACTGTGGATGCCCCGCTCCTTTTTCAGAATCATCGAGATGCCTATAAGAAGATTGACTCAATAAAAATCGGCGACGTGCTTGGGAATGTTTTACTTTGAAATATCAAGGGGATCTACCTGCATCGGATGTCCCACCTTGGATGAGAACGAATACAAGTTTGGTATCGCAATCCACGCCTAGTTATACAGAACATGTTTTTGAACCCGAGTTCAAGGACAGTATTGACTATGCGCATATATTAAAACTGATGCTAGTAGTGGCCGCATATATCATGATTTTCATGTCCGGGGAATGGGCATGGAGAAAGCTGTAAGCAATTCATTGTACTAGTTGCCACTGAAATACTCATGTTCAACACCATACAGGATCAGTTACAAAACATACCTGGAGCACACGGTGCTATGCTAGTTCCTGTGCTGCTTGGGAGCGACAAAACGACTACTTCGGTTGCGACAGGTGACAATGAGTATTATCCGTTGTATTTGTCAATTGGCAACATACACAACAATGTTCGACTGGCACATCGTGATGCGTTGAGGTGATTGCTTTCTCGCAGTCTCCAAAAGTGAGTAACGCATCCTATTTTTCTATGCCAGCGGGGTCATTCATAATGATAAGCTTCCGACAGTTTAATGACGATATCAAATTTCGTCGCTTTCGTCGCCAATTGCTACAAAGCTCGCTAGCGACAATACTGAGTTCCGTAAGGCAGGAATGACACGCCTGAGGTTATTCGCTGCCCTGACGGCCATTTTCGACGGCCTTTATATCCTTGGCCCTATATGGCTGATTATCCGAACAAGCGGCAATCGCATCTATTGTTATGGATGGTGTCCGAAGTAAGTCATTTTAATACTGCCACACACCTTTCTGATTCAGGGAGATGTACAGAGAAGGTCTTGGTAGTGGGATTCCTGGAGGACGGCGCGCCCGTCAACACACCGAATACCTTGTGCAGGCATGCGAACTTGGTGAGCTTTGGGATGAATATGGTCTAGTCGTGACGTTGAGGTAAGCAATGTATCAATCATCTCGTACTATTCAGTATTTGATATTGATTACATTTTTCTACTCCAAGCCATTTACGAATGAACTCCCACGCGGATATCCATGAACTCATGGCCCCTGATCTCCTTCATCAAGTTATCAAAGCGTCTTCAAAGACACCTGGTAACCTGGTTGAGCGCTACTTGAACACAGTTAATACTCCCATTCAAGCAAAAAAAACACTCGACGAAATTGATTATAGGTGATATCAACTGCGAAAAATATTATAAAGGGCGAGAAGGAGTAGATTGAATTAGGCATCAAGGGATATCAGGCTTGCTCCAGCCCTTTTACGCTGGTTTGCCGCCGTTTTCCGCAGATGAAGGGCCGAAATTTACAAAGCAAGTGGACCGGGGCAATGATTCTAGAAAGGGCTGTAATGAAGGTATGATTCTCATTGGAACGGCTAGTAGCGACATAGCAATACGGGGCAAGTAAAAAAAAAAAAAAAAAAAAAAAAAAAAACTTCAGGTTGGGAGATATCTTAATGCTATGGGACGAGGGCGGCTGCGTGCGGCAACGGAGATTGTGCAAAGCAGGTATTCGGCGCGGTTTGCTCGAGTTGCTGGGCTACATTGGGCTGCGACAAAGAGATTTACACTGGAGGATGGCGATTAAACGAAGTTAGAAGAAGGGGCTCCGTGGGGGGCGGCAATTCCGAGGGCAAGATAGGAGCGGCTTCTTTGAGAAACCAGCGGAGTGGCGGCCTGATGGCTTCCAACCTTCCTACGGCAAACATTGGGGCTGCATAGTGCATTATGCCAAGCGCGTATCGGGCGGAGGCTTGTCGGCGGCTGGCCAAATGGGGGGGTCTTAAGCAACATCCATTACGGCGAGGTGCCTTAGCACATCAGGTCGTGGTCAAAAGAAGGGCCTTGGCGGGCGATCGAAGCGCCCGCAAAAGCCGGGCAAAAAAAAAAAAAAAAAAAAAAAAAAAAAAAAAAAAAAAAAAAGCCCCACGCAAACCCCCCCACCCAGCAACGCCGGCGGCAAGCGGGCACCGGCTATATGGGGCAAATACTGAGCGTTTTCCAACACACAGTAGCATGTGGGGAAGCTTATGCGGCAGGGGAAGGCGATTTGCAAGGGGCGAGGAGATGGCTGGCGCACGACAGTTGGGGGCTAGTAAAGGTGCGTTAGCTGATTAAGCCGTGATCTTAATTGCAAGACAGAACTGAGATATTTCTGCAGGGGCCCCACCGCGCCGGGGGGGCGGCCAGCCACGAGGGGGGCGAGCGGTGATACACGAAGAGGCAAAATGATCCACAAAGAAAAAAAAAGAAGGGGGGGGGGCTGCTATTGGATGCCAGAGGAAACTGTAGATAAACTGATTGTAGATGGACGCAATGCGTCTCAACGCATGTCGATCCCCCCACCCCCCAAAAAAAAAAAAGAAAAAAAAAAAAACCGTTGTACTCAAGGAAGAAAGAAAGGATATATTATTTGCCATTATTAAATAATTGCTCAGCATTTCTAATTGGTTCAAGAACGGAGTACAAAGAACTAACATGCCAAGTGGCTGATTATGCCAACCAAGCGCAGATATTGAATGCTCTAGACAGTGGAGTTTGCCGCTTCAGGAGGCAACGCGGGATGTGGCATAGAAGTTGTCGAATATGGAGGAATAACACCAGTGCCTCGCTATTTTTGAGCTGCAGCTGTGGCTTTCGGTTCATAGCACCTGAGTGACGCGACTAGCGGTATTGGTGGAATAGGCGTCGGAATTTATACTGCAACGTCAGCATTCAGGAGGGAAGAGTAGGACCGCGCTTTGATTGCATGTTTTAGCA
>JAEBUT010000019.1:99436-223830 GCA_020011035.1 Amanita subjunquillea | reverse complement strand
TCGCCCGTGTTCTTGTTAAGATCCCGAAGGCAGACAATTTCAGCATTCTCAAAGACCTGATCAAGGAGAAGAAAACCCCTCACCTCAACCACATTGCTGCCTCGGATCTCGAGCTGGAAGTTTCCTTTCCCATCGACAGACTTGCCTCGGGCAACCACCCCGACAACGGTGATAAGTTAATGCCCACAAGCAGTGTGTCTTCACTTGCGGCTCTCTCGGAAACACACGTACACATTCTCGTTAAAGCGCCAGGGCAAGGTACGTCCCAAAATCCTCTTTTCCGATCACCACCCAACTCATTCCATCCAGTTGCGGCTCCCAACTTCGCGCAATTTCTTCTCGCACTCCACCCCACACTCGTTTAGAAACAAATCCCTCCACGCTCATTTAAATCAGCATAAGTATGCCTAACACTCGGGCATCAAATAGAGAAAAGCATCCAGGAAAATGCGTCCTAGATGCTGAAAAGCGACGTTGAGACTAAAGAAAAGCAAAAAAGGAAGAGACGTACGAAGGAGGAGATGATTGCTTTTCGTGAAGAACAAGCCAAGAAGGCACAGCAAGACGCCGCTGAAAAGGACGCACGTGAAAAGGAACGTCAGGAACTTCTCAAAAAAATCGCAGAGCTAGAACTCAAAATGCAAGAAGCTGATCACCAAAAGAACATTCGTCGCGGTACTGAAGGTGATTGACATTCCGTAAAATTGTGTTTCGTGGTTCTATTAAACATTAATGTACAGCCATGTCATCCGAGAGCGAATCTCAGCATGTCTCAAAGAAGAAAGTAAGACTGGGTACGAAAAAGCAGGCCATCGATTCTGCGCCACCCAAGCCTAGGCCTGCCCCGAAGCCTAAGGGAAAAAAGTGTAATGATGAACGTTAGTATACCAATCGTGACTAGTTAAAATTTCCACTCACGAGAAAAGCCGATGAGGACGATGGTGACCTGTTCGAACTGAAGACTCCTGCACCTCCAAGGAACTACGGAAAAGGAAACCTTATGTAGAGGGTTAGTACAATAAAATACAAAAGAGTTTTCGTCACTAACCAAGGTAAAAGTGGATGATGATTCAGGAAGTGAGGCCCTGGAGCCAAAGACCCCATACCCCAAAGAAAATGTACGTGACACCTTTCTCCTTCAAGTCGAACAAGTAATATTGCGATGCTGCAGCTGGGAACATCAGATATAATAACACCGAACCCAATGAGCACCTTAACTTCACGCCGGGTCCACAAAGAGTACAATTCCAACTAGGTGCCGAAGAAGTTCCTTCTAGCGTGCCAGGTGAGGAAGTTATGCATCCCGCTGAAGATATGTGCTCAATGCTGCACATCACGCATGCCATTTTGGGAAAAGAGCACATTGAGGGCGAAATTGCTCTAGACAGTCAAACGGACGAACCAGATATCCGCTCCCACAACTTGCAGGGGAAGAAAAAGAAAAAGACAGCTCGGCAGGAGATAGAGGAGATGAAGGGTACCATCCAGAAGCCACCAGTAACCGCGGCGGGGGTGAGTTCAACTAACGTGGCAGGAGTTATCTCACACTTAAGTATTCAACAGCAACGTGTTGACGTGAATTCCCATGCAGTGTGAGTCAAGGCAACCTGCCTTTCACACACAATTGTTGTTCTATTTCTGACCATGTTACTGACTCTCGATGAAACAACACTGTTCTTTTACTCTCATAGGGCCAAATCTGTTGTCGTGAAAGAAAGTCATGACCGCTTCAACAAATGGCTCACAGATTACATCCGTACTCCTCAGGATAACACGGGCATTGACAGACTCCGATTGGCAGGCGGTGGCAAGCGGAGTGTTCCGTCTAGCCGTGGCGGCAATTCAAAAGTGACTAGTACCACAGTAGGCTCACACACCGACGTGGCTCAATCAGATATAATTGAAATCGATGACGCCTCAGACGTTCCTCCATTCGAAGAAGATCAGAAGGTTGAGAGGGACGCAGCACGCAACAGCCCGCTCAAATATGGCAAACGTTTAAGTACTAAGGTCCGCTCTCCAAATCATATCTCCTTATCATATATCATATACAAGTGCAATAGCCCATGGTGAAAGTTGAACACCCACCGAAAGATAAGAACAATGTGAAGACACACAAGCGCACAATTGTCAAAGAAGAACCACCAGATGCTAACACGCTCGCACTCGCCACAAAGCCAAAGTCTCGGGTCACAGTGAAAGCAGAACCAGTGAGCGACTTGGAAGACAAGAGTAACCCAGCAAGCGACGATGAAGACACGAAGAAGAAAAAGCCTCGGGGCCGACCCACAAACAACTCTAGCCTTCCTCCGGCGCTTACCACGAACAAAAGAATTTGGCGCTCTACTATCCTGCCAACGCTCATCAACTATGTTGGAACCTTCCATAATCCTTGGACAATCGATGAAGATAGAATCATTGCCCACCTTCAGCCCATCCTCAACCACTTCCTCCAAGGTCGGACCGCTATACCATTCAAGCTTCTGACCCGATCTTGGCCCTCGTGCGTAGCCTTCACCTTATGATATAGATGTTTTGATATCGTGTTCCAGGTTTCGCAACGTTTGAACGAGTGGCGCTCGTCTTTCGGCTCCACAGCCATCAGCATTCTTGATGCCTACTTTACATCAGAGGAGTCACAGTATACACTCGAGGCCCGCCAGACATTTTCAAGCCATTTGTTGAAGAACAAGGCCTTCCTTTATTCCGAGCCTGGAAAAATCCTAGCTAACGGACAGGTGCGTCATCGATTTTCTTACCTTATAACGATTGAATACCTGAGTTATTATAGGTTCGCTCCGCTGGCATTTTTCGGGGTGACCTGATCCTGGAGACATTCGGCGCCCATCTCAAGAGTGTCACGGGCGCTGAATTGGATATTACAGGACTCAACACCCCTGGGCGACCGGTAGGTGCGTTAGCGCTTGCTGCTGCCGCGGTGAGTATAGCCATTCACCTACAGTCAGCTTTGGCTGACATATGTACCAGGCCGAACGGGCGCTGTTGCTATGGAGAAATGGACAACTTATAATCGCGGCAAATGGCATTCATAGTGAGCTTGTCAAGCAGCTCAATCCAGCCACCGGCAAGATGTCAGCAAAGCAACTCGAATTTAGCAGCAACAAGTGGGGTGACCGCACTGCTAAGTACGTCGGCGCAGTTGTCAAGGTTAGCGACGAGCGGCTTCGGCGCATCGTGGCCGAGTCACACGCAATGACGGCAGCAAAGAATTCCGTTGAAGGGAGCACCATGGCCGATCCGCAGGCCCAGAGTGACGATGAATTTGACTTTGAACTCGATGAATAAGTTTCCGCCGCACTTCACCGTTGTTTACTGAGTTTTCTTTCTCGTACTCTAGATTCTTGGGTAGCATGTTGTCTGCATCTCACTCGAAGTTGATACTACCGCGCTCGGCATTTCTATTATATAATATCTACGTGATTCCAAACTTGCTGTCCAACCTTTCTCGTCATATGACTATTATACCATTTGAATACCCAGTCATACTAACTGACGTCGTGCAGAGCTAGTACCTGTAGTATAATCAGTACTAGCATTATTGAAAATTTGCTTTTATTAACTGACTTATATTGGCTTATCTGGCTTATACCGGCTTATCTGGCTTAATTTATGTTGTGAATGCCTTCATGTAGCAGTTGGAATAAGACGCCCAAGTCAACTAAGTGTGTATATAAGTAAAAAAAAGTACGAGACCTGTCTTAGGACGTCTTAAATGTCTTAATTTTTAAGTTGCCAAAGACACTCATCATGCTACTTAATTCTGTCTTAATTTACTTGGACAAGTAGTTTAAGGCCAATTAAGTTGGACCCCAAATTCCTGATGTTTGGCTTGGCAGCTGGTCGTCCGGCGAATGAGGTAGTGGGCGCTGGTGCGGACGGGCGTGCATTATTGATATCCCGATTCCCGTCAGTGAATATAGAGGCAAATGCATGCGTAGAAGGGTCAACGACGACAGCTTCATCATCACCACGTCGTTACCATGGTCTTCTCATCCAGGTCCGACTCTTTCGCTGGCATGGGCGCAGGTAAGTAGGCATTGGTAAAACGAAAGGCAACGAGGCGATGACTCCAGTCTCGCCTGGACAACACAGGAAGCGCCGCAGTCGTGGTATTATCATATGGCAGGCTGGGGGTGGCGCTGAGACTAAAACGAGGGTTATCGTAGGTGCAAAGGCCACAGGAGCAGTTTCATGCAATGCTTCCTTAAAAAGAATGTGGTGAATACAAACCTATCTTAAGCTTATCAAAACTCCATGATGCAATGTCCAGCACGGCTGTTGTATACATTGCAGGATACGTATTTGGACATACAAACTGATGGTGGCATGGTCAAGCATGCTGAGATTTATGTGCATAACGACTACTGGCTCGAATACGTTTCCCGTAAGTCCAGAAGACCCAGAGCCTATGGCACATATTAGTTGATCATACATGTTGGAGCAACGACCGAGCGCGCACCCTGGCCAGCCAAGTGCGACGGCAATACATCCAAGAATTGCGTTCGATATTCCATATCCGAGCTTGTCGTACATTGCCTGAGCAAACAACGGGAACACAAATCCAGCGAGGCTCCGCAAGACAGACACAGCGGCGAAAGCTAGGGAACAAGAATGTAAGATCACGTACTCATGAGGAAAACGAACGGTTCACCTGATGCAGCATGTAGAGTAAATGAATCGATAATGTAAGTGTGCAAAGATTGATACACAAAAACTATGCCTCCACCAACCAATACGATCCCCTACGGGCATGAAGGAGTCATACAAACAAGATATGCCGATCTTACCATATCGGTGACTACCCAATGAACGTGGCCCTGAGCCGCCCATCCGGATATGCCAAGGCCGATTGGGAGTAAAATGGCGCCTAAGAATACAAATGCTATTATCCGAGGATTAGGATGGCATGGCAATATGTTTATATAAGACATACGCAATCTAAATTCTGGTTCACCCACGTTCCCATTTCGGCTTTTGAGATAGACGTAGATACGGTCCACGTATTGTGCATTTAATTGCGATGCTACGACGAGTCCAATTCCCAGTGCGAAATAATGCAGCCCGCTAATCGCAACTGACTCATGATATATGTCAGAAAAAATTGACGGCATGCAGGTCAAGAATACTGATGCGGGCAGCACATGAACACTAGGTTTATAGGCAGCATACGGACAACTCACGATAAAAGAGGCCGTAAATGAAAGCCAAATACAGTGCAAGGAGCTGAATGATGGGCTCCGTGGCCAATAGTGCAAATGGTCGAGACATGGCACGAGCAAATATCTCCTTCCATCTAAATCCTTATCAGCCTTTGACCTACCACTTATTGTGGAAACTACGGACACCCTAGAGCAACCTATCTCGTATTTTGTGTATATTATCGGAACCTTGCCGTTCTCGACATTCATGCTACAACGCAAACGTTTCGCCTTCTGCTCTAGAAGGAAAGGCGCAAATGCTGTCTGGAGTGAAAAGCTGTATTCAGTCACTGTTGGTGATTGACGAACATTCTTTGAGAAAAATGATCCCTGCCACTTGAATTGGTACGTCAACAATGCTTGTTGACCAATACTTTCGAGTTGGTTGTGAGAGCTGTTGTAATTAGATAACTGGTATTGACGCACCACCCAACGCCATGTCGAAAGATCCGCTATCCTGATGTAGATATCTTAATTGATGTCTTTTCTAATGACTGGGTGAGGTTACACACCATGCACCACAAACGGCGCCTAGAACAGGACCCAGCAACGGAGTCAATGAGTACATGGCCATTGCTTTTCCTCTTTCTTCCGGCTGCCAGATGTCGCCAAGAATACCACCACCCACCTGGTAGGAGGGCTTCAGTTGAATACTTTAACGAATGTGAATCATACCGCAAGTGGTGCACTACTTCCAAGACCAGCCATAAAACGGAACAGAATTAGTTGACCCTTACTCTGTGCAACACTGCAGCCAATGTTCCAAGCTACATTGACGGCGTTAGTAAATGAGGGTAATCTCATGACGAGGCGGCATAGGACGAACCTAGATACCACAAGTTGGCGAGTTGGAGGACACGAGAGCGGCCATACACTTCGCTCAGCGGTCCTAATACCTATGCGGGTTTGATCAGTCCCATCAAACGTCCGAAACATGTACACGACAACGACAAACCAAAGGTCCGACGGCTAGTGCTCTGGGTTAGTTACATGTATGCACCAGTTGAATCGGGGGCGCACCATATCCCAATACAAACACTGAAGTCGTCATAGAAATTAATACAGAGCTTGTGATATGGAATTCGATGGCTATCTGCTGCGCTGCAGGTGCCGCCATCGATGACGAAACCAGATCTATGAACGCAAATGACGATATGATGATCGTTACTGCCCATTTTCGTTTATTCGTCCAACTGAGCGGGGGTCAATCTCATACTAGGGATATGAGAGGAAGGGCTTCACTTTAACGGGTTAGCAGGATCTTCTGGTCCATCCCAGTCGACAATTAATTCATCCGAACTCGGATGTGGGATGCCTTGAGATCCAGAGTGACTCGGGAGTCCTTGGTTCGAGCGGAATACATTGTTCTGGTTGGCATGCTTCGCTTCGCAGCTGCGATTGTGAATGTGGGCTGCAACCATCGGGAGCAGTTCATTCCGCTTTTCGCCGCATTTCAAGACATATCAAGCACCAGAATATCTTGGATAAGATTAGAGTGGTGAATTTACCTGATGGGGTATGTATTTCTCGTGTTTCAATCTTTGCAAACTGATATAATCGAGCCAAGCAATGCGATCCCTGTGGGTTGAAGGAGCCGATACGAAAAAGATACGCCAATCTCACCATAATGAACGTGGGCCAGAGCCGCCCATCTGGTTATGAAAAGGCTGGTTGGGAGCAAAACAGTGCCTACAGATACAGATGTTATCATTCAAGGGATAAGATATTTTAAAGACATACGCAATCCAAATCCTGGCTCACACACGTTTCCATTTCCGTTTTCGACAAATGTCGTGCACCACAAACGGCGGCTGGAGCAGGACACAGCAATGGAGCCAAAGAGTACATGTTCTTTTTCCTCATTCTTCCGGCCACCATACTATCACCAAGAGTACCACCTACCTCAGGGGAGTACTTCAGTTGAACTTTTTCATGAATGTGAAACATACCACACTACTTCCAAGACCGGCGAACAAACGCGAGCGCTGAGCAGGGCTTGCAATTGATCATTCCCGTCAAATCAGAAGTCTGACGGTTCGCATGCTGCGTTCGTTGAACGCATGAACGCAGCACCAGCAGTTGAATTGGAGGCGGACCACCCATGATAAGTACTGAAATCGTCATAGAAATTAACACGGAGTTTGTGGTATGGAATTGGATGGCTATCCGTTTCGATGCAAGTGCTACCATCCGTTTATACGTCCAACTGAGTCGGTCATGCTAAGATAATGGGGTGAGGAGTATCACTTTGGCAGGTCGCCCGGATCCATCCCAGTCTACAATCATTGGCAAGGTAGATCCATAGACCTTCAGGCAGAAGAATTTCGGGCAGTGGCGTATCCAGGAGAGTGATCCTTGGCTCGCGTCTTATCGAGGTACTTGTAGGGCCGCGGTGGCATAGAATGTCAGTTCAGGGTCGCACGGCCGACCAAACCCGACATGCAACGACACCATCCGCTTCAACCCCGCAAAAATGCCGTCCTTCGTCAACGTCATTCTTTCCAGTCCTGCTCCTGTAAATCTCCCCACGAAAAACCCCCCGCTCCAAGCCGCCCCGGTGCTCCCCACGTCCCAGCAAAAATAGCAGTATGGCTGGCCCCACGCCTCCTTCTACAACCTCTCCTGCTCACTTCCAATAAGACAGATCTGGATGGGTGTCATCCACGACGGGGTACTAGTCTGGGCGGAGATGGCGCAACGGATGAGGATCACTGCTCGGTGAACAGGTTGCTCTAACCGCGGGAATTATGTGAATGTGTGTCGATTGGGGGGGGGGGGCGTGTAGCGGTAAATGAAATCAAATTGAAAGTATGAAGTATCAAAGAAGGCTAATAGCAAGAAAACCGGGATTCGAAACGCGGCTTATCAAACTTTATAAGACCGTCGAGGGACCCTGCCGTAAGAAACTTGCAAAGTTTCGTATGAGTAAATTGAAAGGAAACCCACGAAAACGAGGGGTTAAAAAAATGGCAGTTTTGATTGCTGGTCGGGTGAAATCTAGACCTGTATCCAGAGGATGGCGTGTGATCCATCGCCAGCAGGGTATGTTCCCCCAAATTCTCCCACCAGCACTCTATCGGGCTGAGATTCACTTCTTGAAGGATCACGCTATCAATTCCAGGTCTATTCGTTGGAATAGAAAGCTCCCCGAAGATAAGCATGCCATATATCTGGAGGTTATTGGCAACATCGGCTCCTTAAATCTCAGTGTTCTACAATACCGCCTTTCTGAGTGCGTCCTCCTAGTTTCCATCCAACCGATGTCAGCAAATGATAGTTTACAGGTAGACGGCGCGTTATCTCATCTCCTGACGATTCTCAGATTTCCTGGGAAATGATGCACCCGATAACGAGATGCCGTCCGAGAGGTCATGTATTTTGGTTCATGACATCAAGGAGTCTGAAACAATTCGAGGTTTGTCTGCCAAAATCATAGGAGACAAGGACTACCGGCACGGCGATCTACCTGATGACTTCCGTGTGCCCCAGCCTGTTTTGTACGCGCTTCAAATTGGAGACGGTGAGGACCTTGGTGTGGACATAAATGCAATTGATTATATCAAGAAATGGCCGAACACGAGCAACGAGAATTAGTTTCAAGAGTATATATATACCTTGTACGGAAGATCTTGTACAGTAATTCGTATCCAGCATTGGCGATCGAATGAAATATTCTCCAGTCGTCGGTCGGGGATCGGAACGGATACAAGGTGAAATATTTGAAGTCGCCATATACCAATCTGGATGCCACAACCATTTGTCCGACTAAGCCGTCAATTGAAGATGGTGTATAGTTAATTAAAAAGACTTTGTGACGAACTTCACAACTTGATCAAATGAACTTCGACTAAATAACCATCACGTTGTAAACGCATTTCAGGTGTTTGCTAGCACATTTAGAGCACTCTGTCAGTTGCGATATGCTGTGGAATGCGAGAAGACGGCCAAATCAACGCTATACTGTACTACTTCGAGATGGCGCCTCCGCGAGAATAATGTTGTTCGGAGCTGACCCCGATGGCAGATACGACTTCGTTACCAGTCCCCGAACGGAAAACATCAGCGTCCGGTGAAGGCCACCGCTTCAGGTCGCAACCCGCCTGAAAAGATAAGCCGCTTAAATCAGAGGCCAAAGTCCATGCGCACGCTGGCATCTCCAGTCAGCGACATCCTTACAATTCTTGCATTCAACCCTGTCTAACCATGGTGCTTTGCGTGAGTTGGCATCATGCCACTGCTCCCTGTTACCGCAGTCATCGTGAGGTCAAATACTTGGGTCTGGCAAAAAAAAAAACCCTCTTCCCCCACAGGGTTAGCAATAGTAAAAGCGACGAATGATGGGTGCTAGCACCTTCGCCCATGTCTTGTCTGCATTCATCACAGATTCTGAAGAAACGAATGCATACCTTGTCTTGCGGCAGCGTCACCACATCCTGCAGTCTTATCTTAATGGGCATCCAACCTGTTATCTGATCAGGCACATAGTCAAGGGTCCACGCCGATACTGTCCGTAACCTTATCTGAAGAAGAGGTTAGTGCATGCATGTGATGGGACTTATACATATACGTCCACAGAAGCGTATTGGACCTGCAGAAAATATCAAGAAAATAATTTATGATCCGATGTTGGCGAAGGTTTTTAAATACGAACCTCCCCTGGAATTAAAATTAGACTGAACGTTTGTCTACTTACACACATCTCATCCGGTCGACTGGTGACAATGACTGTCGTCCGCTTACGCTGGCTTTACGAAACATTCCGCGGAAGGAAAGAAAGGCAGTGCGCTTGAAAAGCAAGCACGCGTCCCGATCAGGCCTATCCGTCGGATAGTATCCAACGACCGTGACCATAGAACGCGGACGCCAAAAAATAGCGTGACGCCGTAACCTAACCGTTTAGCCCGCTTCGCCAGTACAAACGCAATGACATCCTCCACGTTTTCCACAACCAAGCTCGAGTTATCGTTCGGCGGCCGTCCAACATTACTTAGGCCGGGCCCGCCTCCTCAATCAAACTCCATCCATCACTTTCACGGCAAATTATTTAATGACAGTAACGTACCTGTCATTCTCCAGTACGTAGTCCTCCGCACATCCGTTCCCAGCATCACCTAATCGCGGGCCGCCGCAACGATCACCCCCTGGACCCTATCATGCCATGCCAGTGGTGGACGCCACAAGAAGAGCCACATGGGGCAGGATCATCTCACCTCTTGCTGGCCGGGAGTCACACATGGACATATCATACATAACCCTGGATATCTTACAATGTTTCTTTACTCTGGCCCTCCTTCCTCACCTCCCTCGGTTCGCAGTCCAAGGATACTTTTCGCAGGAGCTCCGTTTTACCTTTTCTTGTAAAACAGGGATTCTTACGTTCCGCCGCTTACCACGCAAAAAAGGGAAACGAGTTACCTATTTGATCATCGCACACGTCGCGGAGGTGAGCCAACACTCTTTGCATTGCGTCGATCAGTCGATCAGTCGATCCGTCCAATGTCTAATCCGCCTTCGAACTCGGACTGCGGGGGTGCACCCACCCCGCGTTTCCATCACTACCTTGTATTGGTTCCCGTGAATGACGTTAGCGTACGGTGTGACGATGCCAGGCGGTTTTGGCCCAGCCTATTTGATCCCCCTCGTCGCATGGACTGCAGGAGTGGCGCCTGACTTTAACTGTTCTTGTTGCAATAACCGTTCCCTAGTAATATGAGCAGCCCCACAGATCTTATGATGGAGAGGCCGGAGACCGGTCAGATCACCCAGCCAAGTCGGGACAGCGTCTCATGGTGGGCCAAGATCAGAGGCAGAACCCGGAAAAACAACGCGCAAACAGAGTTCGACGGGGTGGATGAGAAGGATCCGAAAACGCTACAGAACTATGTGCCTGACTCCAAGGCCGGAGACGAAAAAGGAGAAGAAGAAGAAGAAGACGACGACGACGACGACGAGTATCCCGACGGTGGACTGAAGGCGTGGCTGGTGGTGTTCGGTGTGAGTTTTTCTCCAACGCTTCGTTTTTGTCTTTCTCCGACACTGGCTGACCATTAGTATCTAGGGCTTGCTGAACACCTTTTCTGCGTGAGTCCTAGCTTCTGCGACAGGCAGACCTTGAGCTAATGCCATTTTCTTGATTCGAAATCAGGTTTGGATTTATAAGCTCATGGGGAGTTAGTATATGGTTCTTGGATGTGCCCTTGGAAGCGAGACCTGACCATTTGTTTTGTAGATTTTCCAGGCTTATTATCAGCATACAATTTTAAAGGACGAGTCGCCTTCGAATATGTACGTTGACTCTCCATTCTGTATCTTTTGGCTCAGGATGTTTCATACTCGCGCCCGGTTTTAGCGCTTGGATTGCGTCCATTCAGTATGCGCTCGTCCTCCTGCCCAATATTCTCGTTGGGCGGTTGTTCGACCTAGGCTACTTCCGCTCCATACTCGTCACTTCTAGTATCGCATTGGTCGCAGCCACGTTTCTGGTGGCCGAGTGTAAAGTCTATTGGCAGTTTCTGCTATGTCAGGGCTTCGCTGTCGGCGTACGTCCTCGCGTCTCTTCACTGTGTGCCTCATGATCGACTCTGTGTATTTAGTTGGCGTGCGGAGGAGTATTTGGCCCGACAACAGCTGTGATTGCGCATTGGTTCAAGAAGAGACGGGGGGTTGCGATGGCTTTCATCGCGATGGGCTCATCGTTTGGCGGGTCGTTGTTCCCCATCGCTGCAAAGTACTTGATACCCGAAGTGGGGTAAGCCACCCTCCTCTTTTTTGCTCGAGAAGAGGCTCACCCTGGGCAGATTCAAGTGGACCATGCGCATTATTGCCTTCATCCTCATTTTCACGCTCAGTATATCAAACCTCATCATGGAACGGCGTCTCCCACCCAAGAATCTCCCTGGCGGGTTACTCAACTTGGCTGCCTTCCGGTCGCCTGCATATACGATCTATTGCATGTCCGCGTTCGTGGCCTTACTGGGGCTGTACACTGTGCAGACGTACATTGCCGTGGCGGCGACGGATGTACCGGGCTTGTCTGGGACGCTCTCGTTTTATCTCGTGTCGATTTCAAATGCGTCGGGTTTGCTGGGGCGGTACGCATCTGGCGTGATTTGCGATAGGTATGGGCCAATAAATACGATGGTGCCTTCTACGATACTGGCTGCGACTGTGACATTTATTTGGCCGTATGTGCGGACGGCGCATGGACTGGTGGGCATTGCGGTTGTGTATGGGTGAGTCGCTTGATTGATTCATTGAGTTGGTTACTTACGGCATGCTAGGCTTTGTACAGGGGCGGACATCTCGCTGATGCCGATCCCGCTGATGAATATGGGGGACACGAAAGACGTGGGACGGCGGGTTGGGATGTATGTGACTATTCTGGCATTGGGTTCGCTGGTGGGGCCGCCCATTTCCGGGGCAGTCATCAAAGCGTCGGGAGGGTTCAAGGCCGCTGGGTGGTATGCGGGCTCGATGGTTTTATTAGGAATGGCGATGATGGTTGTGGTTAGAAGGCTAATGTTGGGGAGGTGGATAGGAAGAATGTAGAAGTTCCTTGCATGTATGTAGTAGTATATTGTAAAATGTTGGTGAACACACTCAATGATCGGATGATAGGATGATCACCCCTAGCGAGAAATGCGTCATTCATCAGCTGGTATATCTGTTACGGCTATTGAGCCATAGCCGACCGGCGGCAACAGAACGCAGTTCTACGGGATCTAGATGACTATCCACTCGATAATTTCACAAAATGGACCTTTCTCATTTTGATGTATAGTTCAACTCGATTCGGCGAAGGGACGACCGATAGGATATTCCAAATGGCAATAACTGAGGTGGGTCAAACAACAGCATCGATGATCGATGATCCTTGTCGATGGGAAAAACAAGTGGCCTTATGGAGTAAGACCGGTCATATCCGCCACGGCGCCGAGCCTCTGTTCTCAACTATTTTTCACCACGTTCTAAGGGGCATCTTCTGTCATCGATAAGAACTTTCTCTGTCATGTCATTAATATCTCAAACATTCGTAGTTAGCCAATCGCCGGTGTCAAATGGTGACTAGAGAGGGTCGCCTCACCCTCGCCCTCGATCTCAATGTCATATTCATCACTTTCCAAAGTCGCCGACTCGCCGGGTTCGATGACGATATCATCCTCATCCTCGTCGGACGATTTGACTACTAAGGTTTTCTGTCCTCCATTAACGACCTCGACTCCCTCTTCATCTGCGCTCCTCCTGGTGCTGATGCTCTCGTGATTAATCTACGCAGAATTAGGATAATCCTTTCGCATTATTGATATAACCTGCCGGATCCTTTTCTGGTTCAAGGGAAGCACTAATTGTGTACTTGGGATGCGACAATGTTGCAGATTCACCGGGAGCCAATGTAGACGATGTCGCATCGTCACGGGAAGCCAAATGACGCGTTTTCAGGCAGGATTGGAATTTCGGCATGAACACCAAATGGTGGTTACTACTGCTGTTTGTCACACTGGCGAACGGACGAGTAATGAAGTATGACGACAGTTTGGCTATTGAAATGCTTACGATGTCATGTGCTTGATGGGATAACGCTCTGAGGAAGGTAGGAGAGTGGTCTGACATTCCACTCGCCTTGAGAACCATTTATGTAGACTTTTATGGTTTGGCATTATTTGTCTGCTGTTGTCCTATCCCGAATAGAGAATCTGTGAAGGACGATGCAATATACATCTATAAAAAGGTCATCCGGGTTGGGACTATTAGGCTTTGGACGTGGTATTGCTAGCATGAAAGGGCGGAATAGGCCCGAGATGCCAGACTGGTGACAACGGCCAGGATAAACAGTAGTAAGTTGGGTAAGGGGCAGAGCGCCTTAGGCTTCGCATTGTTGTTAAGTGCGATGAGAAAAATCTACTTTGTTGTCGATAGCGAAAAAAAGTTTAATGCGGAAAACAAGTGAACATATGCAGTAAGACGTTATATGTGGCTGTCCACATGACAATAAACTTGTATTCTCATGAGCTGTTTTCATCTTCGCATCATTCCCAGTTCATTCTGCGCGCATGTATGAGAAACGTAATCCATGGACGTGCTGTAGCGTGTGCTGGTCACAAACAACACAGGCTTGGAAGATCGGTATAGGCGAGTCAGTAATGTAGATCGTCTGCTGGTGCTGGCGCTAGCGTGGCCGGTGGCTTGCACGTCCAAGCACACCCGGACTTGCCGCCAAACTGGGGGATGTGGCTTCGGACAGGCGAAAGCGGTGAGGATTCATACCGACGCGACATCACGTCTTCTGCTTCATTCTTGGCGTATTTGGGACTGTACATTGCGCAGATGTAAATTGCCGTGGCGGTGGGCGTGCGGGCTTGTCTGCAACGCGCTCGTTTTATCTAGTGTCGGTTTCGAACACGCCAGGTCTACTAGGGGGGAAGTAGGGGGGTATCCATCTGGCCTGCTTCGCGGTTGGGTTAAATACGATGATGCCTGACTGCGACTGGGTCATTTATTTGGCCGACGGTGTGGGTGAGTCGCTTGATTCTTTGGGCCCACCTTTCTCTTTGCGCTGCAACCCCGCGTCGACAATCCTGACGGCGCTCTGACCACACTGTGTCCTTGGACGATATGGCTTGCTTGGGAGGTTCCCACGAACCTCCCCTCATGACACTCCCTCCGCCGGCCCCTCCTGCCACTCAACCCACTTTGATAGCACCCCCTCCTTAGCAGCTCTGCGACTCCTACTTCTTTACATCGGCCATCGCGCCAACATGCCTGCTGCCCTCTTCAGATGGCACACGAGGCACGAGGTCTCCATACCTGGGCTGATAAGTCCCCTTTCGGCTCCCACCCTTTTACCGGGCTCTGATGCCCGTGCTCCCAGCGCGTCTGTGTGCTAACGGACGCCTTACTCGTGACCCCTGCCCGACTCCCTTGAGGTGACAAGAGCCACCTCTCACTTTGATCCTGCGACAGCGCCCGGAAAAACGCCTTTTCATTGTGCCGTTGTTCACCTACGTACTGCCTTATATATGTCGTCCTTTTTGTATTTCGCTCCTATTCAAATGGAGATATCTATACACGTCGCCTTCGGGCGACCTGTGGTGCTTAAAAATTAATAAAAAAGAACTGTGACAGTGACGTGTCACAGACATACCTTCCGCGGCGAGGTGAGCCATTGGGTTCAAATCGGATCTGTCCTGTCTATATGCAACTACTTCCCAGATGTCATCCTCGCCGCCCATTGATGCGGTAGTCAAGCCATGCCCGTTCAATAATTTACCACCGGAGATTCTTAGCAGGATATTCATTCTATGCGCTCGATATCCTATCGAGCTACCCTATGTCAAAGACGATCTTCCAGATCAACTCGTCCTCTCACAAGTCTGTTTGAAATGGCGGCAGATCGCGCTTGACTGCGCCGAGCTGTGGAATAACGTCATAATCTTGCAATTTGATGCAAATTATGACCACTGTGCCTCCCTCTACCGAACATGGGTCGCACGTGCCAAAGACTTCCCGCTGACTGTAATAATGGAATTGATCGCAAACGATCTCGATGTATGCAAGATTTTCCGAGATTTCGTCTTATCGTTTCGGATCAAAATGCTTGATGTTACGTTGTCTTACGAAGCATTATCACGATTACAGGATGTCCCTTCCCTCGACGTTGAAGAATTTTCAGTCGGGTTAACCGATTTTCCGGCAGATACAGAATTCATTGTCCCTCTTTTCATGGGTCAAGTACAGCGCCTTTGCTTTCGGTGCTTGGGCGCTACAACACATCAGCAGATTCTGGGCCTGCCAAATACACTTTTGGACAACTTGCGCTTACCATGGCATCACTTACGCATCTTCGAGTGCCATCCACCAGCAGTGCCTCTTGCAAAATGGCTAAGCATCCTGCGTCTAATCCCGTCCCTAGAAAAGTGCTATATATCTATCTTCCGTATGGGCAGCGGCAAACTAGAGGGAGTCTCTATGCCCAATTTACGTTGGTTCATTCTCGAACTTCACTCCCTACATCCCGACATTGTTGTCCCTCTTTTCACGGTTCCACAGATTACCAGCCTCGGCATATACTCCTCTGGGGGCTGGTCTATGAAAACATATGATATGGTGAAAATGCAGTACAATCTACAACAACTTGAACGAATCGAACTTCGTCTTGGTTATTGCCCTCTTTCCATTGCGCAGATCCTGAGGGATGCCCCTATGATCTATCACCTACATGTCTGGGGCAATGTCATCCTAGATGCCGATGCACGCGAAAAGATTGCAAGCGGACAGCTCGGGCGTTTTCTAACAGAGTTGCGTCTGGCAGGAAGTCATAACGGCGATGGAGCGACATGGCTCGACATGGTGGAAGCACGTCAGAAAAATATACGTCTGATGGTCGACCGAGTGTCAAATTGGAAACAAGAGTTTACGGGACTGAAATGGGTTGAATTTCGGGATGTAGACAGAAACATCTGGTACCACTCTCACACTAATTGAATGCCTGCCACCGGACTTGTCAGATACAGTGTTAAAAAATAAGGTCAATTGAATGTCATGATTTTAAAGGCTGACAAAAATAAGTACTATAAGAAATGACAAGTATTCCAAGACCACTTAAAGGCCTGAACTTCCCTGCAAGTTGAAGTGATTGAGGGTATACTACCATGTAACTCAATTTGGTTGGCCATCATTAGCAAAATGTGCACCTCAGCTTTTCCAGCTCATGCTCAGCCAAACACCATTCATGCAGCTTATGCTCAGCACTTTCACTCACACTCACTGCTCATCATGCTCATCCAGCTTACACCCTACCACTCACCAAACTCTGCTGCCAGCATCAGCAAATTTGGGGGCCCTTGTTACAACTCTACATATTTTTCCTTATTTTTCTATATTTTATCTGGAGGCCTACAGACACAGGACAATATACCAATATGCATAGGGGCTTAAGGGATCCATTATGGAAGGACCAGTTAGGTAAGCCATGGGTGGCTGTATGAAGGTCTAGGCATAGGAGTCCAGAGTAGTCTGGCTATACTGCTCTTGGAACAACTCCCAATGGAACTTCTTCAAAAGTTCCCACCTGAATTGATCGAAAACATACTGGAAGGTCTTACAGATCAAATTGGTTAATATAATTGTGTGCTTTTGAGAACAATACATTAAAACAGGAACTTTCAGAAAGAGTGAGAGAACTACTGAGGGTGACATTGGTCATGGCATCTGGTGAGTTACCTGCGGTGGTCATCCAGGTCTCGGTTTTGACCAACACACGAAAGGTAACAATACAGACACATATGAAGAGGTGTAGTTGAACTGACGAAATTTATTGATAGCGAACTGACAAAAAGCTCCTGAAGCACGAAGATATGAATTGAGTTCATAGTAAAATGGTAGCACAGGTCCCCTTGTTGGGCATGGGTGAGGAAAAGGTTTACAGCGGTCTACATACTAAGATGGAAGATATATGGCAAGTCATGCACTTGCATCCATCCAGGAAAGGCCGTTCCTTCGTGCAGAATTTTTAGGGTAATAGATGGTACGTCCTTTGTTTATGTAGGTATATATGTTGTGCATGTGATAGTAGTGTATTTTAGATATAATGTACAGTATATTGATACAAGAAAAGGCAGTTAACAAGTCAAGATAAGCGAACCGAAGACTATCTTGACAATAGCGAAATTGATTAATGATAGCGGGCAACGTGGTATCACGAGGCGGCGGTGACGTCGTGAGCTCGGATCCTCTGTGCTTGCTATTCCAACAAACTCCATCATCATAACAGCACCATCCTTTCTCGGTGTGGACTCATACAAACGCAATCAGGTTAACTAATAATAAAACACTACATTTACACTTGTGCCCTTCGTTTTCTACTCCAGGTTCTCGTTTTCTCCTGGTCCAAAAGTCCATTGATTACCAATGCACAAAAGACCTAATTTGTCGTGGGATCCTCTATTGATTGTAACCACTTCTTAACGCTTTCGTTGCGAAGACTCGAAGTATGATCATCTTTCGGCTTTGGCTTGTCCTCCCTCGAAGACTGCATCCACAGCGCGCACACCCCACCCATCAAATCAGCGAACCGTCTTTTTTCCAGGTGGTTTGACGTCTTGTTTCTGCTACGTAGACGGTTAGATCCAGATTGTCCTGTTGTTTGGTCACCCTTCTGCGCATCAACATGACTTGGTCCACTACTATCCAACACATTGTCATTATCTTCGTCGTCGTCATCATCAATGTAATAAGCTTCGACTGTCTTCGGACATATTCGATGAAGGATTTTGGACTCCATGCTTTGATAGCGGCCACAGCATAGAAGAGATCAAGAATGATAGAAGGTGGCCATTCGCTGGTGTCTTGAGGTTGCCGCACATCAGTGTTGCGGGGAGCCATAGTGGCAATCACAGTGCCAAGCTGAAGTAAGTCGACGAAATAGTGCAACGTAAGGCGACTGTCTGGGCTCGCTTCATCGGCTCCCCTTTGTGGGCCGTAAGGAATGTCATCGACAGTCAAAGCAAAGTTGGGAGTCTATGAGATACTTATTTCAGATAGCTCTGGATGGAAATAACAGCAAACCTTCAGGAATGCTACTTGACCAGCTCCAAACGAGAAATGGAACCCGTTATATAGCAGAAGTCCATTCCGAGTGTCATCAATGTCGTCAATGTCATCGGCGTAATCATATGCTCCGCCTCGGTGACGGACGACGTTCGACATGTACTTGATTAAGTGAGAAAGTTGCTATAGAAGATTCGGAAGGACGAACATTGCTTCCCTTGGCATGGGGGATGATATGGCACGCAATGCATTGCCCTACTGGATCTCCTGTTAGCACGCAGGTCCCATCTCGCTCAATCACGTTGGCCCTGAAATCATTTCGGCGGGTAGACAGATCTGAAGAATCCGATGTTCTGTCGTCCGATGTTCTGTCATCCAATGCATCGGCATCGACAAGGCGAGCTTCACCTGGAAAGGTTAGCAACATTAGTAAGGTTTTACTGCACGTCAATCCACCTTCTGATATGAAACAATATGAACGAGCCTCTATATCTGCTGTATAATCGTCGATCTCTGGGCCAGCTTCCGATGTAGAGAGGTAGCCTTCTTGTCCATAAATAGCAAACCCTAGAAATCGCAGCCATTTGAGAGGGTTAATGGCAAACGTGCCGCATGTATCAAGTGGGATTGACAATGCAAGCCTGGTTACATTGCCGAAAGATAGCCGTAACTTGACTTTGGGCGTGGTTGCAGACATGTTACTTTTAATAATTGAGTGACAAAGAAAAGCATCACGCGGATTGGTCACGCTTATCTGACAGGCGCCATTATGGATCCGGAGTAAGAAGAAGTCTATGAGGAATTGGTCGCTCTTTTCTGTTATAACCCACCTTCAGTACGACACGCGGAAGATTCGGACGTCACCTTCTCAAACCCCAACGATCGGCATCTGGATCCATGGCTCAGCCTGAAACGCCTCTCCCCTCCGAAATTGCTGGACTTGTTCCGAACGAACTTCGGTTGCTGAAGGACAAAGGTCAGCTTTTCCCTCTGACCGAGAACGAAAGCGAAGACGGGTGCCGATTCAGCACAGTCGAATGCCATGAAAGCTTGACGCCACCTGAGCCTCTTGAAGATGCGCGATCCGTGGCTCGATTCGATTCCAAAACTTCTTTTTGGAATTGTGCATTGGTTGCGTCAATCATCGTCTTGCATCCACGGGCCGAAACATGGCTTACGTTTGTAGATTTCTGCGAAGGCTCCAAACCTGACCATGATCGGTGGTTAACAACTGTGACAGTCTTCAAATCTATCACGATCCCAGCACTGACTGACGAGCTCACAGTGCCAAATTCAATATGGTCATGTCTAAGTGGCGCTCTTCGCGGAGAGCTCCGCTTAATGTCGGATCAATTTCGAAAGTTAGCTGCCTTTTCAATTTCACGCTCCTTTAACGCCAGTAAACTGTTCAAGAATATGGGTGTAAGGCACAATGGAGGACGAGCGCCACCGCTTCAAACATCTGTCCAGGACTACGTCACGCAACAAATTGACTCATCTTTATTGCATTCCGATTCTGCCACAACAGTGAATTATCTGCCGTCTATCGAGGCGATCTGCTCCTCGATGATACGGTACGGCGTAGCGTCCGTCTTCCCTCTCAAGAGGAACGCCGTCGTAAGGGCGCGTACTCGCTAATCCGGAGCAGATAAACGTAGGCCCCAGTATTTTCCACCGCGACAAGCCCATCAGGATCGAATGAAGCAGTCCGACTCTGAACACCAGGAGCCGCAAAACGAGCGAGCATAGTTCCACCGCTATCCCAACACCCCATTTGATGAGTCGTTGCCAATGGTACTGTCTGACGCGCCCCTTTGTCTCTCACCGCCTCCACTCTGCCAGCATCTGTATTACATACCACCCACCCTAACGTAACGTTCAATCGAAGCTCTTGATAATGCATTATCGTGGTACGATTACAAAACACCGGACCGCGCCCTACCACTATGTTCAAACTCTTCCGCCTTCGAAGATCTCAAGAACTTTCTCCCGCCTCGCATGTCATGACAGGATGCCGTGCTCTATATGCGGACCAGGGTAACCATGGATCGACGCCTCTCTGGCTTCAAAGAGGCAATTATACATTTACGAGGACGGTGCGTGTGTCCCCTGTCAATGCATTGTCGACTCCGAGTTGGTGCTGACGCCCATCTCGCTTTCCCTTCTTGACAGAGCGATATGGCAGTCCCAGTAGCACTACACACTCCTCAGGAACCAGACTGCTTCGACAGGGCGACTCATGGTAGGCCTGTACGTCCCGTGCTTCCCCCCGCGAGCAATGAGTAAGGATGGCGTTAATGGAGACACAGGCAGAAATATTGGACGACGTTGCGTGGAATACGCCTCCGACGAGAAATCAATGAGATAGATTAGGTCGTGTTGATCAACGTTTTGATCTTGTTTGTCCGTGTTGTAAAGTATGCTTGCGGATGTTTCTTTTCGTATAGAAAAGTTTACTGAGAAGTAGCTAGTGGTACCAAACACAAAGCACAAGATGTAATGCTTGGTTGTGGATGCTTCAGCACGCCAACAAAAGAGTGAAAGGAGTTTGCCTGTTCCGCCCACATGTCGTCAGTCGTGTTCAGACAACTCGTTTCTCGGAACACCACGCCTCAGGTACTAGTAGACGGTTCTGGACCGTTGACCTCCCCCCATCAGCGGGGTCGACTGCGCGGCTTGGGTACCAACGATACTCAGACACGGTAAAGTGCCCCTGCTCATATATCCAATATATTGCACTCGGCATACCTTGCCCATACACAAACATTGTTTGCCACCACATAGACATTAGACAAGTATCGCCTTCATCCCTAACACTCTACATTTCCAGAGTGGCCTGGGAAGGACGGACGCAAGCGCGTGACTTGCCATATTTCTTCCGTCTTGGTGCGTAGACCACTGTGGACTCTCCGGAGGGACCTGTGCTCCCATTTTGCGCTGCGAGACAACTGGAGTGTGAGAGGGTTGGTGTAGGTAAGGCTAGGAGCTGCTAACTGTTTTGTAATCGTACAGTTGTGGTTAATGGCGATGGCGTACGTCGTGTTAGCGGGAATCTTACCTTTGGCTTGGGCGGCAAGCCTTGCCTCAAGTTCCGCGATACGACTCTCCAGCTCCTTCTTTTCCTTCTTTTTCTGCTCTAAGCGCCTCTCTGCATCTGCCCTCAAGCATGCCTCCTCGCCTGCCCATCTGATCTCATCAATCTGTAAAATTGGATCGTGTTAATCACGATCACAGGTGGACACACCTCTTTCTCAAATGCAATCATACATCGCGTCCGTCCTAGCAAGCAATTCAGCGATATCAACATCTTTAGTTCTTTAGTGCTTCCACCGCCATATAGCAAAACCAAGAACAATTTTGCGTCAGATGATATATTACCTGATGGCGCAGGCGAGCAAGACCAGTTGCTACAGTCGCCTTCGGGAAAAGCGATATGATTCACGGGAAGTTTTTGGTTCTTATCGTCTTTCTCATCTTGCACCAGTTGACCATCCGGGTAGAGAGATACGTAATCGTCGGCCCACTTCTTGAACATAGTTTGACCATGGTCCTTGGCCGCCGGATGCTGAATTCGACGTTCCATGCGCAGACGAACTTTTCCTTCGCCGCCATCGGTGAAGGTCGCAATAAGCTATTCATGGTTGACTTTAGTTTTCTTGTCTTTGTAAGTTCGAAGCTCCGTCATCGTCCAATGATCGAGGTTGAGGTGCTGCATCTTGGGTCTGGCATATAGATAGAGCAGACTTTGGCGGTAGGTGTCAGCGGATCGATGTCCTGACCCAAGGAGGGCGAACTCGGGTGTGAGGATGGGCTGAGTACTTTCAGACATGATTTGGCGGAAGTGAGCAACAGTGAATTGTAGGGAGCGAAGGCGAACAGCAAAGGGTATTTTATACTAGAAGGATAAGGGGGGTCAACGTAATTTGTGGAGGATTCCTGTGTCGTTGCAGAACTCGACGGTTGCTGCTGTTGTTGCCAGTATTCATGTAGTGTGTTACAGTTTCCCTTTTGTTTCATCCTCTTGTCTCAATGGACCGTTTCGTATCCATCATTTTCCCTTAATCGCGCATTGTATAGCTTGGACGCTATCTCCTTTTGTAGCTACCTTCACATTTCCTTTCTTAGGTAGTTATCGTTCCATTCCTATTATAGTTCCCTTTGTTCTCTAATCGTATATAAACCCCATGTACTGTAGAGTAACTCCAGTTCCAACTTAGACAAGTTTTGCTCTCAACAACAATCGACTTGAATGCTTTCCTCTCTCATTGTTCTCAAGACCTTCCTCATTGTTTGACTTAGCGTCTAGACCTTTGTCCAGTGGCTGGGAGTGGACCGAGACTCTGCTTGTCACTGTTGACTTAAGAACGAACCACGACGAGGGCATCGTCCGTAACACAAGTTGGAACTCAGGAATCGCTCAGTGCATCGTCACTAGCCAGACACCATTGATACCAGGAATTCCCAGATCAGACCCCCGAACAACTCTGTTCGTTTCAGACAGAAGTACTACCTTAATCGAAGAGAAGTCTACTTTTCTACGACACATAAGGTCTGGTGCTACGTTTCAGGAACAAAGAGAAAGAACCTACCGGTTCCAGAGGAACTCTTCGAAGGAGAATACCAGGAAGGAAAACACAACGACGAATTACCAGGAGAAATTTGGATTCACTGGTACAACAAAGAAAACGACGAGGACAATCAACTGTTCCTACCCCCAAACACCGAACCTGAACTTACTTGGTGGCACGAATTTCGAGTCAACAAAGAACTCGGAGATTTCACATTCCTTGCACTAGACGAGGAGACAGTAGCCAAGTGGAACGAATACAGAGAACATCAACAGATCGAGATAGATCTAGCCTTTGGGGATGAATCAAAACAAGGAGAAAGCTCGAAACAAGGCACAGAACCGAAACACGAACCCGGAACACAGGAACCGAAATCTAAAACACCAGAACCGAAACAGGAACCAAAGAAGGACATGTCAGAAGACAAGGAAACGGCTTCGAAAGGAATAAAAGGGATCTCCATTAAGGAATTCAAAGGACAGCGCTCTAAAGCGAAACACTTCATCAACACATTTGATGATGTATTCGATCTTGATGAAGGATGCTTCGAAATGTCAAAAAAGCGAATCAAATACGTTCTCCTTCATCTAGGAGAAGAACTAGATGATTGGAAGGCCAATCTTCGAGGAGAATTGGAAGCAGCAGAAGCAACCAAAGGGAAATCAGCAGAAAGCGCATACACATTTTCGTGGGATAACTACCCCAGCTTCAGACGACGATTCTTGAGCGACTGGGGAGAGTCTGATAGTGCAGCCAGGACCCTGAATGATCTAGATAAAGTCAAAGTGGGCAGAGACATTGACATCCCTGCCTACATTCAGAAATTCTGATCACTCATCCATTCCACCGGAATTACAGGGTTTATGGCGCAGTGCATCTACTTCTGTAAAGGACTCCCTGCATCAGTAGCAGCTAAGATCATCGAAAATCCTGCAGTCGTCAGCATGGAAACAGCTTACAACGCTGCAGAACGCTTGCACAATGCTTGGGAAACCATGAAATTGATGAACCGATCAACTGGAACAGGAGAAACAAAGGGGCGTTTCAAATTTAATCGAAACACGAAGCCCTCTGCATCGGGATCAAGGGGAATCAATGCTGTGAGCACAGGACATCTTTCTGACGCCCAAAAAGAGGAATACCAAAAAACCAGCAAGTGTTTCAGATGTGGAACACAGGGACACATATCCAGGGACTGCCCAAACAAGGGGAATGCCCAAATGTCATACTACAAGTCCTCCTCCTCACAGAATTGCTCAATCAGAACAATAGAGGAAATGACCTCGGATTAATCAGCTGCCCAACGGATTAGGGCGCTGTTGAAAGAACTCCCAGAAGAGGAATGCGAGAACACCCTTCAGGAACTCGAATCCAAGGGTTTTTAAGAAGGAGACGCCAGAAAGCGGTTGACGCCTCCAGTACCATTGAACAGTTAGCACTCGACTCTGTAATTGTAAATTCCAATAATAACAAACGAATTTCCATCACTGTGCAAACAACCCATAAACCCGCTGAAATATCTGCTCTCATCAATTGTGGAGCAGAAGGAAACTTCATTGATGAATGAATATCGAAAGATCTACCAAAGGAACTCTTGAAACAACCGATCAGAGTCAAAAACGCTGACAGAACTATCAATCAGAATGGATTAATCACCCATCGCACCTGTCTTACTTACTCTATTGAAGGAAAAACATACAATAACTGGTTATGGATCACGAATCTTGGAGATCAAGCAATAATCTTTGGAATACCATGGTTAGAACAACATAATCCTACAATCGATTGGCGAAAGAAAACCCTCCAAATGGACAATGATTCAGAAGACACCAAACCTATTTGGCGCATGGCATTAGACAATCGACAATGGGGAGAAGACGAATATTGGATCAGGGTGAAAACATCAGCATCACAGGCGCTCGAACATTAGGCAAAAAGAGATGAAGCACCCATAGTTCTACCTTCAGAATACATGCCCTGGCACGCCACCTTCGAGAAGAAGGCGTCGGAGCGTTTTCCATCATCTCGCCCATGGGATCATGCGATTGAACTCAAAACAGGATTTACACCAAAGGTCAACAAAATCTACCCGTTATCACTGAAAGAACAATCAACCCTCAATGAATGGATCAAAGAGCAACTCGATAAAGGATACATTCAACCATCTAAATCACCACAAGCATCGCCATTTTTCTTCATCTCAAAAAAGGAAAGCGGCACACTTCGACCTTGTCAAGACTATCGATACCTGAATGAGTGGACAGTTAAGAACACCTACCCATTACCCTTGGTCTCCGATTTAATGACAAAGTTAGAAGGCACAAATTACTTTACCAAACTTGATCTGCGCTGGGGATACAACAATGTCCAAATCAAAGAAGGAGACGAATGGAAAGCGGTGTTCATAACCAATCAAGGATTGTACGAACCAACAGTCATGTTCTTTGGACTCTGCAATTCCCCATCAACATTCCAAATGATGATGAACGAATATTTCCAGGACATGATAAATGAAGGATGGCTTATCATTTATATGGATGATATCTTGATCTGCGCAAAAACAAAAGAAGAGATGCAGGAGCGTACAGAACGAGTTTTGAATCGCCTACAGGAGAATGACTTATTCTTGAAGCTTGAGAAATGCAAATTTTGCGTTCAAGAAGTCGAATTTCTTGGCATGATCATTACACCTGGACACATCCAAATGGATCCCGTTAAACTTGCAGGAATTCGGGACTGGCCAACACCAACAACAGTTAAGCAAGTCAGATCCTTCCTCGGATTCGGAAACTTCTATCGGCGGTTTATTGGCAACTTTGCCGCCATAGCGAAACCATTGACAGATTTAACTAAGAAGGGTTTAATTTTTGACTGGACACCCACTTGTCAGAAAGCGTTTGAAGAACTTAAGAACAAATTCTCCTCCATGCCCGTTTTACGCATGCCTGATCCCACCTGACCATTCATTCTTCAAACAGATGCCTCAAACAAAGCTACTGGGGCGGTGCTTAAACAAGCAGATACAACCGGAATACTTCATCCATGTGGATTCATTTCGCATGCCTTGACGATTACAGAACAGAATTACCAGATCTACGATCGAGAACTACTAGCAATCATTAAAGGACTACAGGCATGGCAACATTTACTTCATGGATTGCCACATCCCATAGTGGTTCATTGCGATCATAAAAATCTTTTATTTTATCGGTCACCCCAACAATTAACTCCTCGACAAGCATGATGGTCCATGATGCTCTCAGAATTTGACCTGAAAATTGAGCACGTACCTGGCACCAAGATGTTCGAAGCAGATGCCCTTTCTCGCCGACCTGATCATATGAGAGGCGAGGATGCTCAAGACGATGTGACAATGTTACCAGATAACAAATTCATTTGCCTCATTGCTACAGACCTCGCCCAAGAAATTAGAGATGCTACGTTACTTGACAGTTTTGGACACACAATTATTGATGTTATCGAGACTCAATGTGCTCCACCGATTAAATCCAAACTTCAGGACTGGGCGTTGGTTGATGGGATCATCTGATACATTGATAGAGCATACATCCCAGATAACAGAGTGCTCAGAACACAAATTGTCAAGACAGTTCATGAATCGCTCACATCAGGACACCCAGGCCGCATGAAAACCCTTGAACTTTTACAACATGATTACTGGTGGCCAGGAATGTATAAACATGTCAAAGAATGGATTACAGGTTGTGCTACCTGCCAGCAGATGAAAGTAAATACTCACCCAAACACTCTGGCTCTTCTACCTATTGGATCCAAAGCGACTTGCCCTTTCCAGCAAGTAACTCTAGATTTCATTACAGATCTTCCTATTGCAGACGGATATGATTCGATTCTGGTCACGGTGGACCATGGTCTTACAAAGGGGGTAATTCTTACTCCTTGCAAGAAAACCATCGATGCATTAGGAACGGCCGATCTTTACATCTCTGAAATATTCAAACGATTTGGACTACCTGATATACTTATCTTGGATCAAGGACCACAATTTTTGGCCAAGGTCTTCCAAGAAATCAGAAAGACGTTAGGGATCAATCACAGAATGAGTACAGCCTATCATCCACAGACCGATGGAGAAACAGAATGCGTTAATCAAGAACTAGAAGTATACCTTCGAATATTCTGCACAAACGAACCTCATATATGGAAACAACTACTCCCAATCGCCAAATTTGCTCACAATAATCAACATCATGACTCAGTTAAAGCATCCCCATTCCAACTCATGTATGGAACGAATCCGGTCACACTACCAACTGCTGTACAGAAGATGACAACACCCGCCGCTGAAGAATGCCTACAGTTGTTACAAAAAGCTAGGGAAGAAGCGCTAGCAGCACACAAACTAGCAAGGCAGATGGTTGCACGATGAGTCAGGGACAAAGCAATCAAATTCGTACAAGGAGACAAAGTATGGCTTGAAAATAGAAATCTCAATATACCATATCAATCTAGGAAACTGGTGCCTAAATGAGAAGGACCCTTTATAGTCAAACAAGTCTTAGGACCAGTAACATATAGGCTCAAGCTACCGAAACAATGGCGCATTCACCCAGTCTTTCACACGTCACTCCTTATGCCATATAGAGAAACTGAAACGCATGGACCAAATTACACAACTCCACCTCCTGACCTAGTAAACGGACAAGAGGAGTTTGAAGTAGAAGCGATTCTCACGCATCGAAAACGCGGGGCAGGATATCAGTATTTGGTTAAATGGAAGGGATACGGCCTGAATGACAACTCCTGGGAACCCGAACGCAATCTAAGCAATGCTGCGGACATATTACAAGCATATAAACTCAGAAGACAGCTATGAAACCGCATGTCTCGATATCACAATCGCCAAACTCTCAAGCAAAACATTTGTTATACGAAAAAATACTGCTCCACCAGAGGACGATACTCCCCAAAACCTTATGAAAGCTTTAAAGGACGAATCATCACATTTCCCATTCCCCATCCTCCAATCACCCCTTTAAAACCGCCGCAACTAGTCAACTTCATCCGAACCCTAGCAACCCGATTAATCGCTTACAAGACTCCCAGACTTTCTAACAGATGCACGACACACACACAGGGACATGTTGAAATCCCATTCAATGCCCGATTACACTACCTTCTGAAATATATGGATCTTACATTCGATCCGGAAGAACTACCATCCTATCCAGTCGCAATGTCACCTTATCTTCCATCACCCAACAGACCCCTGAATCACACATGCGATGTGTACACCGAGGTTGCCCTTCGTCGAGAAGACCTGTAACCTTCGATTTTGCTAAACGATTGGCTGATGCAAGTAAAGAAATAGAGATTCTCAGATGGACTACCATGCAACAAATCCCTGATGTGACATCAAATCTCAATAGAGCACTTGAGAGCCTCAATTTCTTAGACGCGTTTGACGATACAAGTGGACCCACTATACCCAATTCACCCGAAAGTACTACGCCACAGGATCTTATCCCTGAAACAGGCATGGATCATGAGAACGAAGTTTCCACCACTACCAGGGACGAGCTAAGTGAATCAGAAGAATCTGATGAAGAACTCGAATATGTTCCCAGCACCGGAGCATCTACATTTACTTATCGATCTATGAATGGAGAACTCCGGACAATCAACTGGGATGATGAGATATTCAACTGAAGATAAAAGGACGCCTTTGATAATGTTGGACCCCCAGTTTCATAACAGTCAACCAGAGATGTCTTCCTTCACCATCGTTGCTTATTTCGCCGCCCTCGCCTTTGCCTTGTTGGTCACTGCATGTGGCCATTATTATATTGAACCCGTCGATCTCCTTTCGCCCTTCGTCGCCGCCGCCCATGACTTCCCCCTCGAGGTTTTCATCGAGACCACGGTCACCATCAACAACTTCGATTTCACCAACCTCCCCAAGCTGCACGAACATCCTGCAGAACTTATCAAACCTACTGCTGCCATCATTGCTCCCCCCATTGTAGTCCGCCCTCGTAATGCAATGCTTCAAAATGTCAGTGACTGCCTCGCCGAAATCCTAGTCCTTTACAACCAGTTTGCCAAACCCTTGGACTTTGTTACAGGGCTCACCATTACCACCAACCCTCACTCCCTTACTCTCGAGGAAAGGGATTCGGCGCTTGCACAAGCAAAACAACTGCAGCTGGCAGTTCGAAGTCTCCAATGGCGGGCTGAAACGGCAGCAGCGGACCTAGGCAATGTCGTCACCTGGCTCAAGTCACAGCAGGATCACGCGTGGACAACTGCATGGTAGAAGTTGGCGACTTCTCGCATACGAAGGGGGTAATGTTACAGTTTCCCTTTTGTTTCATCCTCTTGTCTCAACGGACTGTTTCATATCCATCATTTTCCCTTAATTGCGCGTTGTATAGCTTGGATGCTATCTCCTTTTGTAGCTACCTTCACATTTCCTTTCTTAGGTAGTTATCGTTCCATTCCTATTATAGTTCCCTTTGTTCTCTAATCGTATATAAACCCCATGTACTGTAGAGTAACTCCAGTTCCAACTTAGATGAGTTTTGCTCTCAACAATGATCGACTTGAACGCTTTCCTCTCTCATCGTTCTCAAGACCTTGGTCATTGTTTGACTTAGCGTCTAGACCTTTGTCCAGTGGCTGGGAGCGGACCGAGACTCTGCTTGTCACTGTTGACTTAAGAACGAACCACAATGAGGGCATCGTCCATAACATAGTGGACTTTCCCAAAATGGCTGACGGAAGTATACTGTCCATGGTCCGGTCCGGTCCAGGTTCGGCCCCCATCCAGTTGAACCTAGACCAGACATTGAGGTTTGGTTCAACATAGACATGAACCCAAACCCAAACCTGGGTTCAGATTTGGGTACAAAAAATTTGTAATTCAACAGTACATCAGCAATCCAGGTCACTGCTATCTAGGTCTGATTAAAAGCTTGGGCCTCGAATTTCCATCCAGGCCTCCTTTATTGCCTCTAAGTGGCCATCATGATAGGCTGACCTCAACCTCTGGACAGCCCCAAACTTTCTGCTGTCCATCTGCCTATGCCGATGATGCGCTATACAACAGGCAAAACCCAAAACCAAACCTCTCTGTGCACGAGCACACCTTCAGTGAAGGACCAAAGTGTTGTTTGTAGCAGGGTCGAGGCAGGGGGAAGGGGGAAACACACCTCTCGAACAGCTGGGGGCGAGTCCTAGGAGGTTCTCAGACTTGGCCGACTGTTTCGAATCCAAATGGTGTTGGGGATGTTGTAAACAAAGTGAGTGCTGGTCAGGGTTGGTGATCTCGAGGTGACAGGGTGGGGTCAAAGGTGATTGAACATTATCGAGCGTGGCAAGGAGAATGGTTGTGGCTGATGAGGAAGACGAGGCAAAGATGAAGCAGAATCTTGAGGCAAGGGAGGATGCAAGGCAAGCACAGGCTGAGTCAAGGACAATACTAGGGACCGAAACAAAACTCAGAGGCGGCCAAACTCACACCAAGACTCAGAGGGGAGGGAAGCAAGGTCAAGGCTTCTTCTCTACTTTTCGACTAAGACATGCACAGGCTTATATATCTATCAATATGTCATATGGGGGAAACTTGAAACTCAGTCCAATATCTGTGATTTTGTAAGGTCTGCTTGACCACCATCTTCTCAAACCACAATCAAAGCATGACAATGGGAACAGGTCCATGACAATGGAAACGCACATGTGCACCAGGCACCAACTGGGAATACTTCTCCACCGACATTGCCGACGTTCACAATGCCCAACAAGCGCTCCACAGATCTTTGGGTATCTTGGTTGAAGTTGCTTGTCACTGGATAGTGACGCACTGCCCGCGTTGCGATGCCTTCATGGTTTCTAGGCCTTGTACTCGTGACAGAGCAGGTCCTTGAGCTGGGGATGGTGTGTCAAGTCCGCTGGAAGTCGTGCTACATGCCAGGTCGAATAATATGGCATCAACTGGTGCGCTGGAATGAGCCTCAAATGCAGCACGCCTTCTTGATTGATGACCACGTATCGTCCAAGGGTTCATCCGACAATGATTAGTGGTCCTCCGGATTCTATCTCCTTTCGGTAGCCTTCCTGCACCACGACTGTGATGATCCTCCACACAACCTGACCAATGACAAATGTGGCGCTCCCTGCAGAGGCGAGCTCTTCTAATCGAACAGAGCTGTTGATTAATTCAAGGTGAAACCAGCTTCGACTGTATGGGTACCTGGGTGCACACAAGGCAGATGCCTTGTCCGGGTCGTGAAACATAGGCTCTAAGCCTCCTTGAGCACTGATCTGACATGTCAACATGGTTCGCCTCTCCTCTGTCACCGTCCTTGAGTCTCCAAATTGCATTCCTATCGAGTCCAGGATGGATATACTGGCGCGCTCGGATGCTGGTAGCCGCAAGAAGGCTGCTCCTGGGGTAAGCGAGATGAAGTTGTTGTGCGTTGGCAGTTCGACCGGGCTCGGAGGGACGTCTACCATGGAAGAGTCCGGATCTACTGTTGGAGGTTCGGCGCAATTGGATATCCTTGCTGCAAGCAACGAATGAGCTGGCACCAAGAGTTGTTTGATTAATGTCAGTGACTGTATGGTTGAGGGGGTTCCATTCATCCTTGGTCGAGTCATGTATGCTTCGGCTGGTTGGTCGTGAGCATATCTGGGCTATGAGAGGGTGAACATCTTGTCCTTATGTCAGGTGAGGCACTAGGCACCCATTTTTGCCGAATTTGCAATATGGTGGGGGCCCTAGTGACTGAACTGAGGTCGTCATGATGTAGCCGGGTAGTGTGGAATGGGGACTGTCTAGGGGTCGGGGGGAGGTTTCAGGTATCTGCTAAGACCAAGGAGACCGGATCAAAGACTCCTCCTGATCTCGAGGGCTTCGACCTTCATTTGCTGGGGTACTGCTGGCACTACGGACTTCGACTGCAGGCGGGCTGCTTCGGCTAGGTTCGGATGGCTTCGTCTGGGGCTGGATTGGGCTGGCGCAGGTACAGGTGTGTCCCAGGCATATCATCAAATGTCATCAGTCCATGCAGACATGGAAAATGATCGTTCTGCAAGACATGTTGATCCTGGAATAGCCATATAGTCACACGCCATCAACCAGATTACTGGAAACTCCTTTTCAGTTGACTTCAACTATGTGAATATCTTGTGAGTGAAAAAATGATTTACGAAGGAAATGGAACTTATGCCAAACCATGAGATCACATCTGGACACTCATGTTTAGGCATGTGCGCGGGTGGCTGTGCCCGTGACGGGTCACAACAGGTCCAGGTTCACCTGTAGCCTGCCTGCCCATGGCCAACCTGCCAGTCAAAAGCCTGAAGTACACTACTCACAGCCAATGACAGTTTACTATTATGCAAACTGTACTCAAGCCAGTGCCTGGCTGCAGTGCCTGGCTCCAAATAAGACAAGGCCTGATTAGTAGTTATGTTACATTTTGCACTACAGTATCAAAAAGCTATAGATAAGATGACATCTGACAGGAAAAACAACATATGAGATTATGAGATGGATCTGCAAGAGTGGGACTTAGCCAAGCACCTCTGCAGTCTGTGCTTTCACAATTCTTATCTGGCATGATTGACCAACTTGCCCATGCAAATCTGAACCTGACACATGCCACATGAATGTTAACATTGCAGATCCTCAAGGATGCTACTCAATACTTCTCCCGCACAAAGCCTCACCTCACCCATGTAATTCTGGCCATAGACCACATACACAATGTGTTCAAGAAGTACAAAGATGATTTAAATATACCTGCGCCTATCTGCTCCAGCATTTTTCTTGCTAGAAAGACACTCTCCATCTACTACTCAAAGACAGATGACATCAAAGTCTACTGTATTGTGATGGGTCAGTCATTTATTTTACATTTATTAACTTCATGGAAAAACTGATGCAAACAAAAGTACTACACCCATGCCACAAGTTAGTGTACTTTTGATCTGCTGGATGGGAGTTGGAATGGATCAAAACTGCACATGAAATCATTGAGCTAGAATATGAGTGGAACTATGAAAACTTGGATGTTGTGATGGAGGATCCCAATGGCATAGCAGAGAAAGAAAAACAGAAAATAGTGTGTCACACTCCATCATCCATGTTTTCGATCCCATCAACTAATGTTGTATGAAGACTTTGGCTACTACTGACTTGAAGCACCCAAACTGTTTCAATGACCTGCCATCCCTTGCCCCCTTGCCTAGGCTCCAGGCTTTGAATGAGCTCAAGCGCTACCTTGATGGTGATCTGGAAGATGTTAGGGACCCCATATTGTGGTGGCATGAGTGACAGGCCTCTTATCCTCACCTTTCTCACATGGTGTTGGATTAGCTGGCCATACCTGGTGTGTTTCCAACCTCATGTTACCATATATCTTCCTTAACCAACCAGATCTAACAGCAACATTAATTGAGGTAGAATGACTATTCAGCTGTGGCCGTTTGGTCATTTCACACATCCACAGTTGGCTTGGTGTGCAAGGCTCCCAAGCACTTATATGCTTGGGTGTCTGGAGCCATCTAGGTCTGGTCAAAAGCACAGATATCAAGACATTTTCCACTATGGAAGAGGTTCAAGGGGAGAGACATGTAGATTTGGAGGTTGGGTGGGATAAAATAGCTATCATTCTGAAAGTACACTACTTCTATACTATAAGTTCCTACTACTAATGCAGATCACTGCTCATTACCAAGTGTGGACCCATTCATTACCTGCACTCAGACTCGCACCTGGGCAACCCATAGAGATGTAACCCCCAGGCTAACAGGTATGGGTTGTGATGGATCCAAGTTGGGGTAGCACAAGACCTACCCATGGGTCACCTGTGCACATGCCTACTCATGTTTCAAAATAGGTTCTTTTGCAAAGAACCAATCAAGTTCATTGTATGGGTTGCTGGCCCAAGTTGTACTATCCTGATTGCTGGTATGTGATTTCCCCTTCTGGTTTATAACCTTATCCATCCATTGATCAGTCGCTGATTTACCTACCAAAAGAGCTGTTGAATTATGTAAACAGATGCAGGAAGTAACATACACCAGGATGAGTTGGCAGTTGCTGGATTTTCTGAAGCTGGTGGACAAGCTTGAGAGTTCTGTGAGGCATAATATGCACCATGAAGAAGAAACTCCTTAAGACCTGCTTTCATAACCAGAGGAACAGGCTCAGCTTTCTTAACCACATAATCATCCATAGTCTTCTGATTCCTGGAACTGAAAGTGAGTTTATGTTTTCAAGTCACATATTCATTTCAACAAACTTGGTCTTTCCAAATGACTCAGGAGGATGAGCCTTCAGCATGATCTGCTTCGCTTCACACTTTGAGATGTATTGCTTGTAATGGAATCTTGTGATGTGCATCCAATGTGATGAAACATTTCTGGTAAACAACGCATTTTTCTTTACTGTGCCATTCTCCCTAAGACATGGGCAAAATGATTAGAGTTTATTACAGCACAGAAAATCCTTCACTTACAAGCAGAGTCAGCAATACTTGCCTGCTGTTGGTTCACCTTTAACATCATGAATATCCTTTATGTCATGAGTAGTGTTACTTTTTATTTTTAGGCTTTGAATGACACATGAACACAACTCAAAACATAACAGCATGACAGCCCAAGATCACACACCTTACAAATCCCTTCTTTCCTCCACTTTGCCTCCCAATACCATTTAGTCACCTCTGGATCCTCATCTTCACTCTCAGCCACTCCATCATTTCCAGCCTCCAACTCATCTCCAGAGCCTTGTTCACCCTTGTTCTTGCTGGCTTGCAGGTCCTCATGTGCCCTACTGCTGCCATTCTCAGCTTCATCAAGCTGAAGAGGTGATTGGCTTCAATTCACATTTAATGGGGTACTTGACTTACACATTGCTGTTTATGTAACAGATTATCCACATGTTCATCCTCAAGAACACACTTCTCGAGTGGTGGTGGTGTCAGGTCAGATGGTGAGTGGACCCACTTGATTTCACTAGCATCCTTCAAAGTCCCATCTGGATTAACAGCTTCACCATTCAGGATTGGGACATTGGGATGAAGTTGAGTGTTGATTCTAAGCTCTGCAAGCAATGTTGTGTGAATTTCTGTTTTTTTTCTCATTTTTGAACTCATGCCCTTTCTTCACTACAGGTCTTGCAAGACCACAGGCAACAAGATTAACTTTGGAGTTGGGGTCTACATGCCACAGTTGAGAGGGTTATCTAATGCAAGCTTTTTTAAGTGACTAACCTTCCTCCACAATGTTCTTTTGTCTCTTATTCAACAGGCTGCTATTCTCAGTGTACAAATCTAACCCCTGGGCACATTTTGTTGGTTGAGAGATTCATGATTCTGCAATGACCAGTGAGGTATCAACCTTATTGTGCTCACATCTCACCATTGTACAGCAGCAAATAAAAGTTTGTCCTCCTCAAAAAAGCCTGTACCCTTGAGTGTACATGTTTGTTTGTCCCTGAAGTTCTGCCACCAATCTGACAGACTGTAGACAGCTCATATAATCACTCCTGGTAGTGGGGCTTCTTTATCTGGCTGGGCAATGTAATTGGTATTGCAACAAGGGTTCTGAGTCTACATGTTACAAGATATTAATGTATATGTTACTGCAAATTGTTCCCCACACCCTTGCCTAACAACATGAAGGTTCAGGTTCGGACCCACAGTTTGGGTTCACTCAGGGCTCTGAACCTGGACCCCCAACAAGGTTTGGTTCCCCCATATTGCTGAACCCAGACCTGCACATCAGGTGTGGTTCAGGTGCAAACTGGGTCCACAAGGTCCAGACCTCAAACTGTGGGCAGTATAGATGGAAGGAATCAAGGCAACCAACAATACATTTGTTATAGAACAAGAACCAGTGAACATGAAACCCCAATTAGCCATACTTGACCATATCAGTAGCCAACACATACCTTCATGTGTACTAAACATGCTAAACAAAATACTGTCCTTTCACTTACAGTAAGCAACACAACTGTAGCAATGTTTTGCAATCTTGGAGAGATTGGTGTCTAGTGCAACATGTAAAATAGGAACAAATAAGAAAAAATATAGATAAGATAGCCCTACTTCTTAGCTTTAATTTGGCCTCACATTGTACTTGTTTAAATATGTTGATGCTGAGGTATAAATTGCTTTTTAAGCAGATGTCATTGCTACAGTTTTGTTGCTGACAGCAATGGAACACAAATCATTATCTGGGAGTCATGTGACCAAGTTTAAAGTCATGTGACATTGTTTAACAAGTTGAACATTACCAAATATACCATAACAACTCTTGGAACTGACCATGAAGGTACTCTACAATCCCACATCCTCTCCCCTCCTCAAAGCTGGTCATTCTGCTCATGAGGCCTCCTCTATCACTGGTATACACCACACTACCATCTCCAGACTCTGTAGACAGCACTCCCCCTACCTCCCCAAGTCATCTGGAGGCTGTCCTACCAAGCTTTCTGACAGAAATGTCAATCATGCCATTCAACTCATTGGCTCTGGCAAGGCTGACACAGCTGTAGATGTCACCAGGGCCCTTCAGGATGTCATCAACCAACCACTCTCATCACAGACAACTAGGAGGTACTTGAAGGAGGCAGGGATGAAGGCAGTGGTGAAGAAAAAGAAGCCCCCTTCTCACTGCAAGGCATAAGAGGGCAAGGATGGACTTTGCATTGGCACACAAGGACTATACTGTGGAGGACTGGAAGAGGGTGGTGTGGTCAGATGAGACAAAGATTAATAGGTTAGGGTCAGATGGGAGGACATGGGCATGGAAGAAGGCAGGGGAGGGTCTCAGTGACAGGCTAGTGAGTGGCACAGTGAAGTTTGGTGGAGGGTCAGTTATGGTCTGGGGGTGTATGATGTGGGATGGCCCTGGATATGCTTGCAAGATTGATGGGAGGATGGATGGGGACCTTTTTGTGTCCATACTGGAGGAGGATCTTCAAGCAAGCCTTGAATATTACAATAAGGGTGCAGAAGATGTCATCTTCCAGCAGGACAATGACCCCAAGTGCACATGCAAAAAGGCCAAACAATGGTTCCAGGACAATGGAATTGAGGTTCTGTTGTGGCCAGCCCAGTCTCCAGACCTCAATCCTATTGAACAACTCTGGACACACATCAAGAGGAGACTGGCAGACTATGAAACACCCCCATCTGGAATCATAGAGTTGTGGGAGAGGGTTGAGGCAGAGTGGAACAAGATTGAGCCAAAGGTGTGCCAGGATTTGATTAAAAGTATGCCTAGGAGGGTTTGGGCAGTGATAGAGGCAAAGGGGGGGGTATACAAAGTACTAGAATGTGCCAATATTTGATTTAAAAACATTGGCAACAAAACTGTAGCAATGACATCTGCTTAGAAAGCAATTTATATCTCAGCATCAACATATCCAAACAAGTCCAATGTGAAACCAAATTACAGCTAAGAAGTAGGGCTATCTTATCTATATTTGTTCTTATTTGTTCCTATTTTACATGTTGGACTAGACCCCAATCACTCCAAGATTGCAAAACATTGCTACAGTTTTGTTGCTTACTGTAGATGTGTATAATTGAGACCAATGGGAATTGTTACAGTTCTTCATCTCCTTTGTTCATCAAGCTCTTTCTGAACTGTTTCATCTTTGTCATCATTACTCAATTGACTGCGCATTGTACAGCCCGGACACTATCTCCTTTCATAGCTACTTTCACATTTCCTTTCATAGGTAGCTATAGCCTCATTCCCCTTATGGTTTCCTTTGCTCTCTAAACGTATATAAACCCCATGTACAGTGGAGTAACTCTAGTTCCAACTTAGACAAGTTTTGCTCTCAACCTCAATTGATCTCAATGCTCTTCTCTCTCATTGTTCTTTGGACCTTTGTCATCATTTGACTTAGTGACCAAAACCCTTTGTCCAGTGGCTGGGAGTGGACCAAGACTCTGCTTGTCACTGTTGACTTAGAACAAACCACAACAAGGGCACCATCCGTAACAGGAATGATGTTGTACACAGATCAACTGAGAGAGCACAGGGCTGAACAGCATGACCAACTTGTGATGAATGTCGGCATCCTCAGGTTCAAACTCTCATATCAAACAGTGAGATTGGTCATCTTAAATCCCATTATACATTCAGAGAAACCCTTTTTACATCAGAAACCAGTAACTAAAAATGGTTCAAAGGTCCTCACATCAGGTGCATTAAAAACCCCTTGGGCCAGAGGGGAAAAGCTACTGATGCAGGAAAAAGAAAGGCAACTAATAAAAAGACAACAAAGAAAAACCATCTCAAGGGATGTCAGAACTTTAAATGTATACAAAACTCATCAGTCACGTTTGTTGCTGTAGAAAAGCAAAGCCTACTGTTTGAGTCATCATTGCCTAGTTCCTTGATGGTTGTCCCAAGTCCAGGGAGACAGGTGCCAGTTCATCAAATGCCATACTTCTGAAAGCTTCATCACAAAGGCATACACCCTGCTCAGCCTCATACTAGGCATCCTCCCCAGCAGCCTCATTGGATAATGAAGCCATTGTCATTGTTGACATAACTCCTCTGAGAGGATCATTGAACCTGTTTAATTTTTATGTTGCATTATCACAATGTCCTGATCAACAACATATACAACTTCTACAAGAATTCAAACCAGAAGTGTTGTTAAAGAAGCATGAGGAAAGTTTGGTGAAAGAAGACAAACATTTAGAATGTATGGAAAATGAGACTATGAATTGGTGGCAAGAACTGAAATGTAGGGAACATAGGGAAGAGTTAGGCAGTAAAGTTAGAAAGACAGACATTGAATGATAATTCACATCATGGATATGGATGCACAGCATATGAGGCATCCTGTCATACACTGGCAGTGTCACTTTCAATGATAAGATGGGCAGAGATGGAGTGGGGCTGTGGAATAAGAGAAAAAGAGACAAGATAGGGTACAGTTCCCACAATTTTGGGGGTGGAGAGACCTTGCAAGCAAGGTAATGTAAAATTATTATAAGGCACAACTGGAATATATACACCAAAGTTGATTAAAGGATGATAAAATGCTATCTACACCTGCTGAGACTTGTGTGTCTCATGGCAGGTGACAGTATCACACTTCATGAGAATGACTGTGACAAATGCAATATGAGGAGTTTAGATACAAGTGATATCTAACTAATGATGATTGTGAATACAAGTGGGCAAAGCCCCAGGAGGGACTCCCAGCCAGAAATGCTGGGGTTGGCAAGGCAAGCTGTGTGGGTGGGCAGGCACTGAACAGGTAAGCCTTGCTGCCATCCAACATGCAGGACTAGGAAGGAAGTGAGGGGAGTTCTAAATGCACTGTTTGACTTCCTTAGTATAGACCTGAGAGAGGGTGAGGGGGGCAGGAGTGAAAGAGTGAGGAGGACAGTGGAACCCCTCTAACACTGTCTGTGTGGTGAGGTGGCTAGGAAGAGAGAGACATGGCACACTGCCACCTCACTTCACACACATAGACTACATTCTACACATGCCTCAGATCTCATCTGCCTTAGAACTCTCAGGAATGTATGTGGTACACAGAGCCCCAACTCATATACTCTTACCACCAATTAACCCACCCAAGATGGTAGCACCACCAATGGCAACAGGCCCAACACTGATACTTAACTTGTCAACAGCAACAACAGCCATCAAGATACCACTAGGCTCATGATCACATTCTTCATCCATTGCAGAGTCTTCTTGTACCTATTCAGATCCTGCATCAGTATATGTTCTAGATTGGCATAAGAAAGAAATGTAAATAACGAGAGAGAGAGAGAGAGAGAGAGAGAGAGGAATGACAGCAGAACAAAGAGTGAGGAGGATATGGGTGGGACAATCACAATCACAAAAGATTTGAGTGTGACTGGTAGGTAAATGCACAAATAAAAACTCACTCTAAAGCTTCACCTATCTCGACATCATCTGCTTCCTCCACTCCCGTAACCATACCAGGCAACCCTGCCTACACAACTCCAGCAAAGTGTGCCTCATGTGTCCTCCCATGCCTCCTCGAGCACGACGAGCAGCCAAAAACGATGACAGACTCGGAACTGGAGTTGGACTCGACTTCCGTCTCTCTCTCCCTGCTTCTCTATCTCTGTCACTACACGGGTGAAGCCCGTGCTTGCTGATGGGGTGGAGTCGGCTAGTGGGAGCGGCTATGATGCTGATAGCAATGGGTGAGATGGGGACGGAAGGGAGGGAACTTATGAAGAATATGGGGAGCGCTAGATCCGTCGCTCATCTCTGCATCTTCGCGTTGCTGTTGCTGGAGAGAGGAGACGTACAAGCGGCGTTGGTGTCGGATTCCTTGTGCTGGGTGCCGGAAGAAGCTTCGTCGATCTCTATATCTGTGTCCGCTCCAACCTCTGCGTCGGCCTCTAGTTCGGCACTATTCACTTCGACATCTTCCTCCAGGTCTGCATAAGTCCTGCAGAGCGGGCAAGAAAATGCGGGGTCATGGGCTTCGATGAGAGGTCGGATGCATTTGAAGTGGAAGGCATGTGAGCAGGGAGCGATAAAGAGAGCCTGGCGGGTCGTGACAGAGAAAAGATCGAAGGTTCTTGAGGTTCTTCAATGCCGCAGTGCTGAATGACTCTGATCAGTACCAACGGCTGGAACAACGACATATGAAATGCACTTGAAAGCATTAGCACCAGCCTGCCATTCTCACTCGACTCTAATCTTCGCGCTCTTGTAGATATCCTCAGCGGCACCCTGATAATCGACACCGAGCTGCAAGATGTCGACACCCTTGACCTGATGGGGTCTACTTTCTTGGCTTGCCAGACTAAGCCTAATGTGGTTTGTGTCACCGCAATGAGCGCTGTGAGCCAAGGCGCGGGACGAACCGGATACGGAACATGTAAGAGCTGAGGTACTGAGGATGAGGGCATGGGCACCTGCCATAGATGGCATGCTGGATGACTGATGGGAGTGATATAGCAAGCTGGGGTGCGGTGGATGGTAGCACAGCCTGGGCTGATTATGGTGGTCACGGTGTTTGGTTTCCGCTTGAGCATGCTGGCGAAGGCTGACGGTGAAGAAGGGCGTTAGTAGGCTGAGGATGTTGGGGTTCAAAAAATTCGCCGTTCCGACATTCCGGTGCCAAACTCATTTTCCATCAGGTAGTTGATCTCGCTCGTCACACAATGGACATTGACACGAGTCTCTGTATTCAACCCCATCTGAATCCTCGGAAATCTACTTCGGGGGCTGGGTGCAGCGCATTGGGGAAGCAAGCATAAATGCGTCACTGACAACTAAATCACGGCGTTCTGAGACGTAGGAACGGCGTACGTGCATTCGCGCCTTTCATGCCATGCCTTATGCATGCCTCAGTTTCTTTGTCTGTAGTATTACTTCTTGACGTCAGTTTCACGTCTCGCACTTCTAGGACTAGTATTGTGTACATTTGAAGAAAGTTCCGATAAGTTCAGTTTCTCTCCCACTCTCCGTCGTCCCAGACTATCGAGCATAACTGGATATCCCATTCTGAAACTTTATTCGTCGCCATGCAAGGCCTATTGAAGCGGCCGTTTATGACTTGTACATTTAGTGCCTATCTGCCAGCAATCGTTTGATTTGGGTGAGAGTCTCGGGGTTCTCAAACTCGCGCAAGACTGAGTTGGCCATCTTCAGGCCCTGGCATACCTTTCTTCGCTGACCAAAATCATGTATGTGTTCAGGCATTGATGGATGAATCGGTTTGTACATTCGCTTAGTTACATGAACCATTAGCTAAAATCACAGATTTAGGGTGTGTCAATCAACCGTCATGGCAGAACTAGTACTAGACTGCGAGCTTTCCTCGACATCCAGACCCGGCGAAGGGGATAACGCCTGTGAGTACGCTTGCGAGCTTGCCTGTGACTCCTGATTAAAAGACGTATCAGCGCAGCGAATATCGTAGAATTCAGCGGGACGACTGCTCGAGTACCATCCCCTGATGAATTCCGTGACATGCTCCTCTCTGAAAAACTTCGCCACGAGCCACGTGTCACCCAAGGTGTCTTCTTTCATAGAACAACTTGCAGTTCCAAGCCACGATTCTTGCACCATCCAAGCTGTAATCCTGCAAAATGTTACTGGGGCTTCCTCAAATGGTAAAGGAATAGGCCCAAGCTCGACCGGATGCGAAGGACTCGGAGATGGATCATCTTTCTTAGGATATTTTAACCACCTTCGAAGTTTCTTGCGCTCTTGGAGCATTTCATCTTCACCACTTTCCTGTCGCTCTGCCCGTCGAACTTGAGAAAGGTCGGTAAGCCAGACCTTCACGCAGCCACGCCCCTTTCGACCTTCCTCTATGCGAATCTTACGGCGCTTGAGGGCTCCATGGACGAGATCTTGCTTGTGGACCATACTCAATGTCCTCTTTATACTTGACCTGCGTCATCATTAGTTTGGTGCTACCAGGATATAACAAATACAACACACTTTTGAAACGGTGTAAGATGGCTTAACTCCGGTACTTGTTTGCCAGCATATTCGAGTAGTAAAATAGAATTAAAACTTTCTTTGCTCCCAGTACCCCTTACCAGCCTGAAGAAGCCATACGATCTCTGAACCATCGTGTCATGCTTTGATTTCGCTAGTAATTTCAGGTGGGCTTTATATTCTGCGTAGAGATTGCTGGTAGCCCTCCTCTCGTTGGCAACTTTGATCACTACGGGACGTGATGCAAAAGTATGCCCTTGCGCAATCATAGTTCCGACATATTCGGTTGGGCCGATCAGTTCCTTGACTTCGAGGAAGAAGAATGTGGCATGTGGGCCGGTAATTGGACAAAATGAACGGCGATACGGTTTATGCGTGAAGAACATGTGTTTTGTTGGGGTCCTTCTTGACTGGAAGCCCCAGACAGAGTTCTGGATAGTTAGAAATTACATCGTCGAACTCAGGCCTTGGGATCTTCGCCTAAGTCCCGATAAGCAGAAGAAGCGAATATGAGCCTATGAACACTTACCAGCTTGTATCTACCATATCCGCAATCGTAAGGTCTCGTCCACGTATCAGGGAGTATGTCTTGCTGCCGTCCGAACTCTTCCAGCTGCCTTGCACGACTTCTCGCATCACGTACGGCCGCAATGTACAGCCCAATGTGGACTTGGTAATATCCTGGACGACCAGTTGCTTCGCCTCCAGTACTATGGGGCTTAATAACGTCGCTGATGTACAAAGTCTGGCTTTCCCGGCAACGAAGGAAGAGGAGTTCATAGTTTCCAGCGTTTAATACAGCGTAGGTCGCATCACATTTGACCATCTGTGCCCATATCTAAGCGAAAACAATTTGACCCCCAAAGTAAAACAGCGAAACATGTCAAACTAACCTGCTGTAACATGTTCCTCCCGTGCGCGGCATGTTTGACCTTTTCTTTATACTCCATTTTCTCGAATTCTTCTCTGTGACTTCCTGTCCAATCGGATATGTCGAGTCGGACATCCATAGTCGCCGCATCGAAGCCCAAAGGGTCGCCAGTCACTGGCCGGCGACCCAACTTTGGACCATGTTCATAGGCACAGTACGGTTCGTCACAGCTTTTCCAAGGGAAGTCCTCCAACAATGTATGTCCTACTATACTGAGAATTGTCGCATACGAGCCACTGGTGAGGCTCTTAAACTCGAAGGGAATAATCCTTTTGAAGTATTTAACGATGGTCTTCATTTCTTCTAGCGTCTTTGATGGAACAGACTCCTCATGTAGATCCGGGTTTATTCTCAGGATGGCATCGGGAACGGCATACTTGCTTTTTTGACCTTCCTTTGCTTTCCCATCAAGGTGGATTGAATCTGACGTCGATATTTCCAGAAATTGGACTCGCCAGGAAGAAGACGGGAATTCAAGGACAGACGCAACGGAAGATATATGAGAAAAAACATTCTTTTTATATGCCGCTACAACATCGTTTTCTGTATCGAGCTTGTTTTCGACGGCGACTGACCCGAGAAGTTCTAACTTGATCATTGAAGCGGGTGTCCATCCGGTCCTGATGGCATTTGGGAGCCGCGCTTCTCTCAACGCGATCTGTGATACTCCACTGAGTTGATTCAAGAAGTTAGGACAAAACACCGTTTTCTTCAATACCAGTGCTTGACTGAGGTGTTCGTCGTGGAATGCAGGCCATCTGGTCGAGTCAACACCACTCTCAGGCGCTTTGTAAAGCTGGGGACACATTTTAAATATTTTTTCAACGTTTTCAGAAAGGAGTGAATAGGTGGGCAGTAATTCACGGCCTCCTTAGAACGGCGCATCAAAACGACTTGCGTGTAAATCGTGGGATGCTCACCATCTTTTAATTTGTGACTGCCATCGAGAGCCATTCTCGTCGTCAGATCGCTTGAGAGAATCGTAGAAGCTGTATCATCAAGGTCAACCAAAGATTGTCTGTTGTGTAAAGTTATATTTGCCCTCACCTAGTAAGAAGGTGTAAAAAAAGGGCAGGCACGACGCAGCCGCAGGTGTAGGATCGGATGGCTAATCATTCCGGACTGAACCTATCCTTATTTTTATAGCTGGGTCTCCAAAGAAATATGGTTTGACGTCCAGTCTGGATCTGGGACAAGAGCGAATTGACATTCGCCATGCCTGTACGACAATGACAATGCGCGGAGTAAGCACGGCAATGTTTTTTTGGATTCTCAGGCTATACAGCGCTCTTGCCCGATTGGGATGCCTTCTTGTCCGATCAGCAGTGCTACAAATAGCAGTTTGTTCCTAGGTATATTATTGTGTGGGTCCATGTGAGCGGCTATATACTGAAGAGGAAAGAAAGGATAAAAAGTCCTTATTCATGATGCATAACAAGGTTGATATGAGACCACGATACGCTGTGTATGACAGCGAACTACAATAGTAGCACTCCTACATGTGAAACAAAGTGGACACAAACTATAGAAAATCGCTGTCTGGGCGCGAACTTTGGGTCGTAGGAGAACTTGCAAATTGATTTGGGGGAATATAACTGCCCTGAAGAAGGAGACAGAGATCGTCGAACTCACTTTTCCGCGAGTGCTTCCCAGCTCCCATCTTTGCCATATCAAAGTCGATAATCGTCGCCTTTCCCTCCTCGTCGATCATTAGATTCATGGGCCGAATATCATAGTGTCGAACACCCGCCCTATGAACCTCGGAGAGTGCTTGCTTGAATGCATTCCTAAACGGAAGAATATTAAACGACGACGCCGATTGTAAACAAATACTAACCGCTCTTCCCGGGAGACGGATACTTGTTCAACGGCTATCTTTACTGGGCTCCTCTCCATCTCTCGTTTATACAGGCTTATGCCAGCATCACTCATCACCATCATGGACGATTCATCCTCAATATGTTCAAATAAACCGAAAATTGAAGGAACTGATTTTACGCGTTGACTGGCCATGTACTTATACACGACGTATTCATGGCGTAAACGCTCCTTTTGAAAGTCGTGAAAAGCGATCTTGACGACAACAGGATGTGACAGTACTTTCCCGCCACGCAAGGTTATGCGAATGATTGATTTGTGGACTTGACCCGTCGCTCCAGATTCGAAATCAGGTGTCAGCAAGATTTCGAAATATTCGTAATTCTGATACCCCTGCCTCTGTAATTCAACCTTATGTTTCTTTTTGTCGCTGCAGGGGATCCCCGGTGCTATTGCGCAGCCGAAACGCAGGAAAGCTACTGGCGATGGCGAGTTGAGAGGGCCATGCTCTATGTGGAGCAATGCAAGGTCTCTTTTGTCGCATTCGTCAAAGATGAGCTGCAAAATTGTTAACACTAGCATGAAAAATTGAATGGTCTCATGTTGCACTTACAGATCTTGCTTTTTCTATTGGTGCCGTCACAGATCGAGTCTTGGGCCGTTTCTTTGTCCGAAGATCGTCACTGGACTCAGTGTGCTGCTTTTCCATGATTCCAGTTTGAATGGATGGTAGATCTGACGTTTTAAATTGATGCACCCTTTCCATCGCATCTCTGATGACCAGAAGGTATAACCCGGATTCGATTTTGCCATAAGCTGGGTCCCGACAATCGTGAAGATCTATGAGGCCAGATAAGAATAATGTGCTGGTGGCACGGTGTCGTACTCCGATACGCTCGTATTTGCCACAATGGAAAACTATGAACGTCGTATCGTCCATTACAGATCTAGTCCATGCCTACGAAATCAGTCAAAATATATAAATCTTGCATGTAAACATACATGTCGAACGAAAATATCAACGTCATCCAACTTCACGGTAGCTTTTGTGACGATGACTAGACCTACAGAGGAAGATATATTCCCTGTCACATTTTGAAGGGAGCCGGCAGACAACGCTTCCCCAGAGAGAGGCGCCGGTTCAATATCGCGATGCGAAGGCTCCTCATGCTGAGTGTGTGTCCAAGGAAGGATTGTACTATCGACGATGGGAGGCAATGATGAGTTGCGTTTTGGAAAACAAGAAACGCAATTAGTTAAAGGGGTGATGGTGCCTTGAGCAGCGACGTCGCTCATCCTCTCCAAAACGCCATCGTACTCCTTTGAGGCCGCATAGAATTGATACGTGACTAGGTTGCGAAAGCGCGAGTGTATCTCAGTTAGATCCGCCCGAGCATCTTCGCCCAGACATTTCCAAATTCCTCTTGGTACAGATATATTTCCAACATCTTCGTCTTCCAAAATGCGAAGGTAACACTGATTTTTTATTGCACTACGTCCTTCATCAGGTTCAGCACCAGTCTTTCCGAAGCGGAAAACTGTCAGCCAAGTATGAGAACGTGGATGGATGCCGAGAGTGGAACCGGCAGCAGAGCAGTTACGATACGAGACATGCCTGTAGAATCGGGCGACGGAGGAGGCATCGGTCACGATATTTTGGGGATCCGCCCATTCCAGAAGTTCCTTTGTTGGCATCGCGCATACATCTTCGATCTCTTCATATTCAAAGTCGGCAGGAGGTGGAGCTTGTCCCGCATCTTTATGTATTTGGATTTCTCTATCGAAGATCCTGGCGATATCGGCTGTTAAGGATGGGACTAGAACGACGCGTTTTAACGCGAGTCTTGAATCGATATGTTGGTCGAATAACCGGAAAGGTAGTCTATAAGTGGCTGGGTCATCTATTTGCTCGACAGCAGGAGGGTTGTAATTGAGCAAATATTCGAGATCTTCGGACCAAATATCTCGGCTAGACATGGCATTGTATGTAGGGTTGTCGCTATCAACACCCTCCGCTTCGCACTGGTGAAACGATACCCACCCCAAAGCCCGGGCTGCAGTCGACACTCGCGTGGTTGACCGAACAAGGAGAGGGATGTACTGGGGAAATAAATGCTGTCGTGTGTTGCGCGAAGCTCTTGTGGGAGCGTGAGGCCTAGGGTATATACGCTGCTACTGGCATTGTGCTCGGCAAGTCACACGCATCACACGTCTGGCCGTAATAATTTTTTATGTTTTGAATAGAAATATATATTCAATATTGCGAAGGCCGCAAGCCGCTACACGTCCTCAATTCATTGGTTGTCCGTGTGTGTAATGGTACATAACTTAGTAAACCAATGTCGAGAAGTAAAAAAGTTGGAACTCGTAACGTATGCTTCCAACAGCTATGGCACGCGGACGGTGGAAATAGTTGATGAAGTACGGCCCTCCCGTGATGCGGATATTGCGTAGAGCAAATTCTTCCCAACGAGTCTTCTGCCATTTTTAAGAGCTGTGGCCATGTCCATCTATGTAGGGCTGAGCGACGTCGCCAATTGGGAGACAGTGGGTAAGGTTTCCCCAGCTTCCAGTGGCTGTGCAAATAGCGGCCGCGTTATGTCACGTCGCGCTTTACTCCCACTCTACCATGAAATCCAAGAGACCACGGAGTGACTCCTCAGACCCGCCTGATACACCAGAGGCCGCGTCGGCCACTATACGCCGGCTCATACGACAGTTCAGTCTCGATCTTGCCATGCTCGAAGATGATGATTCAGGCCCAGGTCTGTCACTATTCCGTCTTGGGGTCTGGTTATGCTAAGAAATTAACCTAGAACATGGCACGGGAGTCAAGGTCACATATGACCAGGTCGCTCCTCTCGTAAATCTTGTTCCGGGCAAGGAGCTGAGCGACATTGGGACCTTTGAGATTCACCGTTCTCGGATTTCCACACATATTTTCAAGTCGATTGTGATTGACATGGATATCATGTTAATGCAGTACGGCGCCCCTCCTGAGCATAAAACGGAAGAGGCTCGATCGAGGTTCTTTTCTCCCGTGCGAATATTCTAATTCTACCGCGCCCTCGAAAGTTCACTGCAACCATCAGGTTTTCAACCACCTGGTTAAGCAGTTCGCTTTCATGCTGAGAAATGAACCAGAGACTATGATCGATGGTCGGATTGGTACACAGGGTCGTATCGAGTACTTCTTCAAAACTTTCGGCGCTGTCGCGGTTCTTTGTATTGAGATGAAGCTCAAGGTGGGAAATGATGATGAACGTTTGAAGATTATTGCTCAGGTTATAGCTGAATGTGGTGGTAAGCCTTGTGTGTCTCTGGCTTACATTTTCTGCTCCTGACCTTGGATGTACAGGCTGCGACCTCGAGAACTCCAAAGAGGGATTTTCTCTACCTATCCACTGCATTTTTACGGATGGCTTGACTTACGAATTTTTCAAGTTCGAAAGAAACCCCAAACCCTCTTTTAGACGTGGTTGCTTTCCTGGAGATCCGGACCACCTCAAACGTGGCCTGAAAGTACCGGACTATTCGTCCATGCCGACTACTCTTCCTTTCATTCTCCAGCTTCGTTGCGCATGTGAGACAATCTTTGATGTAATGCTGAGCGCATATATCGCAGGCTTGAAGGCATATTACACCCAATCGGAAGAAAGGGGGAGGAAGCAAGGTTCAAAGAGACCTAGTTTAGATGGATGGGATCGGGCACTTCAGTCGGCTAACCATGCATTGGCAGGGTTTAGGGAGGCTGAGGCTCACCGCAAAGATGGTGATCTTGATTCTGCAGATGCGACCGTTGATCAAGCTCTTCTTGTGCTACAGGAGAGGTATAGATTCTACTTTCAGTCTGATCAATCATTCCTTACTCCCTCTCTAGTACAGGAGCAGTGCCGACTTTATACAGATCTAAACTCATCATGAAGGACTGGGATGACGTTGAGGTCAGCAAGGCATGAAATAACTGTAGCGTTCGCATGGAAATACATTATAATGTGCCTAGGCTCGCACAGCTTCCATCTGAACAAATAAATCTTCTATTTGCTATTTGGCGCAATACATCAATGCAGAGTCATTTTTCCCATTCACACCTGCGACTCCGTCAATCGAAGGGGGGAGTGATATCCATGCAACATAACCTCGAAAGTGATGCGCTCAGGCTCGACGATGAGGTGCGTAACATTGCAAAGCGGGGAATATACGGCTTAAGATCCCTAGCCCGGCGGCCATGTGCAAGCTGTTGCGCTGGGAAGACTAGCCATGCCACCCACCCGGGAATATATCGGTGGCGGCGGTTTCGGGCACATTCTCACTGAGGGCAAGCTAAAAGGGAAAACAGTTGCGCTAAACAAATCTGATCATGACTCCAACACTTCCCCTCGAGCTGAGCGTGGTTAAGCGATTCTAAGTAACGTACGAAATTGAAACGAGTATGGTATTGCATATATAGTGTTTATAACGATGTCGGTGCTGCTGCGATTCTTTGCATTGAGATGAAGCACAGGGAAGTAACTGGTAATGAACGTTTGAAGATTATCGCTCAGGTTATAGCTGAATGTGATGGTAAGCCTGGTGCATCTCTGGCTTATGTTTTCTGCTCCTGACCTGAATGTACAGGCTGCAACCTTCTAACTGTCTTTTTCACGTGACTTGAAAAATGTACTAAAAATAGACTGGTTCAATAAAAAAATCATATCTCGCCGAATACTCAACGGATTTGCATAAAGTTTATAGCGCTTGAACGAGAAAAATGTACTCTAAAGTTCTATAGGGTACCGAACATGAGCTGGTAAAATTTCCAACTGACTTCCCCGAGGACCCCTCATGCGTGTGAATCATAGCATCGCTTGCTCTCACGCTCATCTTTCATCCACACAGCCATCACGACGCATCCACTCATGTTGGCTCGCGAGCGAGTTCCGTCGGATGACGGGTACGGCGAAGAAACCGACGCGCGCCCGAAGAAAGCGAAGATCGTTATGTTCCAAGCCAGGTTAGTGCAGTGAGCTGTCTTACTTTTCGTATTCAACCTAGCTGTTACAGTGGAACTACTACTGTTCCTATGCTATCTGGGTATGTGTCTCCTATATGATTGCTGATTCTACAATAATGTTAATTAGCTCTAGGTAAGGCTTCTGTACCATTCTATCATCTTTACTAATTGCTCATGCAAGTGCTTTCCAACATGCTCATGATTTTGCAATAAACAATTCTTCTTTCATTGAGGATAATAGGAAATACTATGTCAGTATCTACATGTCATCCCAAAATGTTGTTAACCATGTTATTAGGATGTCAAGAGTGAGTGTTTACATAGTAAGATAATAATGTTCTCACACATTGCAGTTCAACCTGAACCATCTTCAGGTAACATTGGTAAGTATTTGTGACATGCCCTACAATTTGACCTCCATAATGTACTTTTTAACAGAGGAGTTCAAGACATGGTTGAAGCTACCTAATCCATCTACTAATCACAATAATGCTACCAAAAAGCATTATGGTGACACTGGCTCATGGTTTATAAACCACTCATCATTTCTAGAATGGAAGAAGCAGCCAAATTCCTTCATGTGGATTCATGGCATCTGTGAGTAGAAATACATACAACTTTACAAATGTACTAAATCTCAATCACCTCAGCTGGTATAGGAAAATCTGTTCTATTGTAAGCCTATTGATGCTACAAGGCAGCATTTATTAACATAACAAGCTCTACTATTGTCAAACATATTGGATCATGTGCCCAGACTGGTTCCATTGGACTTGCATATTTCTATTGTGATATTTCTGACAATGCAAAGAGGAATGTCACTGGTCTTCTCTCATCTTTGGTCCTCCAACTCTTTGCAAGGGTTCCACACAACCAATCAGTTCTGTACAAATCTTATGATAATCATATGGGTGGGGTTTCAACACCTTCTGATGATGAACTGCTGGAGGTCATCAGACAAATGATATCTGGATTTAACAATACATACATCCTCATTGATGCATTGGATGAATGCACAGACAAGGAGGAAATGATGACCTTTGTCAAGATTGTCCATGGATGGAACCTGATACAATGCCACCTTCTTCTCACCAGCAGGCCTGAATATCAGATTGTTTATTCATTGAGGCCATCAGGGCCCACAGAAGTGGATATGTCCCAAATGCAAGCAGACCATGATCATGACATTTCAATGTTCATTGATCATATGCTACAATCTTCTGGAGATCTGAAAGGATGGACATCAAGTGAAAAGGATATGATAAGAGAAGTACTCTTGACAAAGGCAAATGGAATGTATGTAAATTAAGTCAGTCAGTGCAACTTGTGTGACAGTTAATAGGTTTCGACTTGTGGCTTGTCAGCTGGAAGAACTGAAGAAATGCAGCAAGAGTCCAAAGACATTGAGAGATACACTGAAAAGGCTTCCTCAGACATTGGAAAAAATATATGATCAAATGATCAGCAGAATTTGCCCTGTTGATCAAACAAATGCCATGAAATTATTATTGTGGTTAGCATATGCAGAAAAGCCATTGCACATTAAAGAACTTGCCATTGTTGTGGAATTTGACATAGAGAAGCAAAGCTTTGAATCTGATTGTAGGCTATCATCACCAGAAGAAGTAATCAGGATATGCTCTGGTCTAGTCATGAAAATGGATGATGCACAATGCAATTGTCTCATGCATCTGTAAAGGAGTATATCATGAGAAATCCAAATAGAATGCGGCTCATTGGATTATGGAGCATCATGACATTGGTGATGAATTCATTGGACAATGTTGCTTGGCATATCTGATCCAAACAGGGTGTCATCAGGTATTTGAAAGGCATGAGAGTGTGACATTGCTTAATTACTCTGCAACATTTTGGTCAAAGCATATACTTACAGCTGGGCTTGAGGAAGCTGTGATGAGATGGATTCAGGAGTTGTTTCAACCTGGTAATCTCAAAAGATGGGCTAATATAAGGAATTATGGCACATATGAATTGAGAATGGAAGCTTCATGTGCTTTACAGTGTGCAGGGTTCCATGGCTTAGTTAAAACTGCTACATGGCTGATGTCAAAGCATGTCACAGATACTGATATGATGAAAGCCTTATGTGCAGCATCATATAAAGGTTATAAAGATCTAGTTGAGTTGCTGCTTGACAGAGGAGCACATGTGAATGCACAGGGAAAAAAATATGGCAATGCCCTCCAGGCTGCATCATGTAGAAATAACAAGGGGATTGTTGAGTTACTGCTTGAAAGAGGAGCAGATGTGAATGCACAGGGAGGAACATATGGCAATGCCCTCCAGGCTGCATCATGTAGAAATAACAAGGGGATTGTTGAGTTACTGCTTGAAAGAGGAGCAGACGTAAATGAACAGGGAGGAAAATATGGCAATGCCCTCCAGGCTGCATCATATCAAAATAACAAGGGCATTGTTGAGTTACTGCTTGAAAGAGGAGCAAATGTGAATGCACAGGCAGGAAACTTTGGCAATGCCCTCCAGGCTGCAACATGTAGAAATCACAAGGCAATTGTTGAGTTACTGCTTGAAAGAGGAGCAGATGTGAATGCACAGCAAGGATTCTATGGCAATGCCCTCCAGGCTGCATCATGTGAAAATTACAAGGGCATTGTTGAGTTACTCCTCAAAAGAGGAGCAGATGTGAATGCACAGGGAGATTCTATGGCAATGCCCTCCAGGCTGCATCATATCAAAATTACAAGGGCATTGTTGAGTTACTGCTTGAAAGAGGAGCAGATGTGAATGCACAGGGAGGATACTATGGCAATGCCCTCCAGGCTGCATCATATAAAAATCAGGAGGGATTGTTGAGTTACTCCTTGAAAGAGGAGCAGATGTGAATGTACAAGGAGGACCATATGGCAATGCCCTCCAGGCTGCAGTATGTGAAAATAACAAGGGGATTGTTGAGTTACTGCTTGAAAAAGGAGCAAATGTGAATGCACAGGGAGGAAAATATGGCAATGCCCTCCAGGCTGCAGTATGTAGAAATCACAAGGGACTGTTGAGTTACTGCTTGAAAGAGGAGCAGATGTGAATGCACAGGGAGGAAGATTTAGTAATGCTTTGCAAGCTGCATCAACCTATGGCCACTGTGGCATTGTTGAGCTGCTGCTTAAATATGAGGCACATGTGAGCAGACAATGATTTGCTCTCCAAACAGCTACCAAGCAAGAATGATTGAGTTGTAATTGTATGTAGATTACATATATAACAATATATGTTTGTTAGGCATGACCAATATGATATTTGAATTAGGAGATTATGCCTTCTTCACATTTAACAAACAAACAACTGCTAGGTGGAACAAATACAGAGAACAGCAACAGATCAAGCTGGATTTAGCCTTTGGAGACAAACCAAAACAAGGAGGAAACTCAAAACAAGGCACAGAACTGAAACACAAACCTGGAACACAGGATCCGAGACCTGAAACACCAGAACCAAAACAAGAACCAGAAAAGGAAATGTCAGATGACAAAGAAACATCTTTGAAAGGAATAAAGGGAATCTCCATTAAGGAATTTAAAGTGAGACACTTCATCAATACATTTGATGACATCTTTGATCTTGATGAAAAGCACTTTGAAACATTGAAGAAGTGAATCAAGTATGTTCTTCTTCATCTAGGGGAAGAACTAGATGATTGGAAAGCCAATCTCCAAGAAGAATTAGAGGAAACAGAAGCCACTGAAGGAAAATCAGCAGAGAGCACAGATATACTCTCTTGGAATAGCTATATCAGCTTCAGGAAACGATTCTTGAATGATTGGGGAGAGTCTGACAGTGCAGCAAGGACCCTGAATGATCTAGATAAAATCAAAGTGAGTGAAGATATCAACATCCCTGCCTACATTCAGAAATTTAGATCACTCATACACTCCACTGGAATAACAGGGTTTATGGCACAGTGCATCTACTTCTGTAAAGGACTCCCTGCATCAGTAGCAGCAAAAGTCATTGAAAACCCTGCAGTTGTTAGCATGGAAACAGCTTATGATGCTGCAGAGAACCTGCATAATGCTTGGGAGACCCTTAAACTGATGAACCAATCTTCTGGATCAGGAGACACAAAGGGCATTTCAAATTTAACCAAAACCAAAGGCCCTTGACATCCAGATCAAAAGGGATCAATGCTGTAAGCACAGGATGCCTTTCAGATGCCCAAAAAGAGGAATATCAGAAAACTGGCAAGTGTTTCTGATGTGGAACACAGGGCACATATCCAGGATTACCCAAACAAAGGAATGCCCAAATGTTGTTCTACAAGCCCTCCCCTCCACAGAATCGCACAATTAGGGCAATAGAGGAAATGACCTCAAATGAATCAGCTGCCCAACACATTAGGGCCTTGCTGAAAGAACTTCCCAATGAAGAATGCAAAACCACCCTCCAGGAACTCAAATCTGAGGGTTTTTAAGAAGGAGATGCCAGAAAGTGGTTGACACCTCCAGTACCATTGAACAGTTAGCACTTGACTCTGTAATTGTAAATTCCAATAATAACAAACAAATTTCCATTACTGTGCAAACAACCCATAAACCTGCTGAGATATCTGCTCTCATTGACTGTGGAGCAGAAGGAAACTTCATTGATGAACAAATATTGAAGGATCTACCAAAAGAACTATTGAAACAACCAATTAGAGTCAAAAATGCCAATGGAACAATCAATCAGAATGGACTGATCACCCATCACACCTGTCTCACCTATTCCATTGAAGGAAAGATGATCCTACTATTGACTGGTGAAAGAAAGCCCTCTGGACAATGATTCAGAGGATGCCAAATCTATTTGGCACATGGCATTAGATACCTGACAATGGGGAGAAGACAAATATTGGATCAGGGTAAAAACATCAGCATCACAAGCACTTGAACACCAAGCAAAATGAGATGAAGCACCAACTGTTTTACCTCCTGAATACTCACCCTGGCAAGCCACCTTTGAGAAGAAAGCATCAGAGTGTTTCCCATCTTCTTGCCCATGGGATCATGCAATCAAACTCAAAACAAGATTTACACCAAAAGTCAGCAAAATATACCCATTATCACTAAAGGAACAGTCAACTCTTGATGAATGGATTAAGGAACAACTAGACAAGGGATACATTTGACCATCTAAATCACCACAGCATCACCATTTTTCTTTGTCTCTAAAAAGGAGAGTGGCACACTTTGACCTTGTCAGGATTATCAATACCTGAATGAATGGACCATCAAGAACACTTACCCATTACCCTTAGTCTCTGATTTAATGACAAAATTAGAAGGTGCAAACTACTTCACTAAACTCAATTTGTGCTGGGATATAACAACGTCCAAATCAAGAAAGATGATGAATGGAAAGCAGCATTCATAACTAATCAAGGTCTATATGAGCCAACAGTCATGTTCTATGGCCTTTGCAACTCTCCTTTGACATTCCAGACCATGATGAATGAATATGTCCAGGATATGATAAACAAAGGATGGCTTATCATTTATATGGACAACATTTTGATTTGCACAAAGACAAAGGAAGAAATGCATGAGTGTACAGAACATGTCTTGAGATGTCTACAGGAAAACAATTTATTCTTGAAACTCAAAAAATGCAAATTTTGCGTCCAAGAAGTTGAATTTCTTGGCATGATCATCACACCAGGACACATCCAAATGGACCCTGTTAAACTCGCAGGAATTCATGATTGGCCAACACCAACAATGGTCAAACAAGTCAGATCTTTCCTTGGATTTGGAAACTTTTATTGGAGATTCATTGGCAACTTTGCCGCCATAGCAAAGCCACTAACAGATTTGACAAAGAAGGGTTTACTTTTTGATTGGACAACCACTTGCCAAACCAAGTTTGAAGAACTTAAGCACAGGTTTTCCTTCATGCCTGTTTTATGCATGCCAGATCCTACCAGACCATTTATTCTTCAAATGGATGCCTCAAATAAAGCTACTGGAGCAGTATTGGAGCAAGCAGATGCAACCAGAATGCTTCACCCATGTGGACTTATCTCCCATGCCCTGACACTTACAGAACAGAATTACCAGATTTACAACTGAGAATTACTCACAATCATTAAAGGACTACAGGCATGGTGACATTTACTCCATGGGTCACCACATCCAATAGTGGTTCATTGTGATCATAAAAATCTTTTATTCTATTGGACACCCCAATGATTAACTCCTCAGCAAGCACAATGATCCATGATGCTCTCAGGATTTGACCTGAAAATCAAACATGTACCTGGCATAAAAATGTTTGAAGTGGACACACTATCCTGCCAACCTGATCATATGAAAGGTGATGATACGGTTTATGCTAGGCTTCTTTCCAAACCATTGCTCATAAGGCATAGCATTTGGAATAGCCTTTGTATATGCTTGGTTGTGGAGACATGCAGTGTGACTAATAGCTGTCGTCCATAGGTAGAATGGTAAATTCTTTGCAGATAACATGGTCCACATTAGTTTGACAAGGTCCTATTAGCATGCTCTGCTACTCTGTTCTGTTGTGGAGAATAAGGTGCAGTCAATTCTAGACAAATTCCATTGTCCCAACACCAATCAATTAATTCCATATTTACATATTCCTTTCCATTATCCATACACAATGCACATGGTTGGAAAGTGTATTGATTTTTTAGGAATGTCATATATTGTTTGATTGTTTGTGCTGCCTGGTCTTTACTTTTCAGGTGCGCGATGGTGACATAACTGTTAAACTAAATGAGACTCAGTCGTGCAGTAAACGACTATATTGTACCTGTTAAACTAAATGAGACTAGGTACAATCAGTAACGTAATTAGAATAAGTTTGTATGTACTCACCTCAGTCGTGCAGTAAACGACTGAGGTGTGTGGCGCGTCGAACGCGTCCTAACAAGGTATTAACTGTATAGTTAATAAGACTGAGATGCCATCAAAATGTATACCGATCATCAATAACACGTCACAACGAGCTGTCAAAGCTCGTTGTCCCCAAGATATGAATGTCGGGATTGTTTATCCCAACACTCCCCCTCAATCCCGAGCTAATCCCAAAGCCTTCGCAAAATGCTTGACTTTGGCATTCGGCAACGCCTTTGTTAATGCGTCCGCAAGCATGTCCTCGGTAGGACAATATATTAACTTCACCTTTCCGTCGGCAATAATCCATCGAATGAAGTGGAATCGTATGTCTATATGTTTGGTACGCGCATGATATTGATGATCCTTCGTTAATGCGATTGCTGATTGATTATCAGAATGTAAAGTCATAGGACCTTTTTCATCGCCAAACACTTGATTGATAAACGTGCGTAACCAGAGCACCTCTTTTGCCGCGTGAGTTATAGCCACGTATTCCGCTTCCGTCGTCGATAACGCAATGATTTCTTGCCTTTTAGAGCTCCATGATACCGCGCCACCATCTAGGACAAAGGCATAGCCAGAAATGGCTTTCCTGTCCTCATGCATCGATCCGTCCGCATCCGCATATCCAACCAATCCATCCTCCTCCTCTCCGAACGTCATTGCCCAGTCAATAGTTCCGGAGAGATAGGCGAATACTCGTTTTACCGCTTCCCAATGCGTAGGACCGGGATTATCAAGATATTTTGACAAAATCCCAATGACATAAGCTATGTCGACTCTAGTTCCATTCGCCGCAAAGTTTAATGATCCAACGGATTCACGATAAGGCCTATTCTTCATCTCCGCAAACTCTTTTGACGTTTTGGGTGAATCAGACTTTGATAACTTTGTAGTAGGATCCATGGGAGTCGCTCGAGGCTTTATGTTCTCAAAACCATATCGTTGAAGCATCGCTTTGATATATAATGCTTGCGATAAAGATATGGTGCGTTTTTCATGGTTTCTTTTAACTTCAAAGCCTAATATCCAGTGGATCTCCCCCATATCCGTAATTTTGAAGTCTTTCGAGATCTCGTCCTTCACCTTTGTCATCAATTCGACCGATGAAGTGATAAGCGTCAAATCGTCGACATGGGCCACAATGACAATATGACCTTTCTCATCCCTCCAGAAAAATACGGCCTGGTCCACTTCGCAAATGCACATCCCCAATCTCCTCTTCAAGGTAGCGGTCAATTTCTTATACCAATGACGAGCGGACTGACGTAGTCCATATATAGGCCTTAATAGTCGAGGACCTTATACTTCTCGTCTGTCACCTTGATCTCGGGCGGTAAACGCATGTAGACCACCTCATGTTCTTCAAAATCACCATTCAGGAACGCATTTTTGATGTCAACTTGGTGGATCTCGTCATCTCGTCGCGCTGCTTTTGCTAATGTGGTTCTGACAGATGCCATTTTCGCGACTGGTGCATAGGTGTCAAAGAAGTCAACACCTGGCGTTTGGGAGAATCCTTGCGCAACCAATCGTGCTTTGTAACGCACGATGTTACCCGCAGCATCCCGTTTAATTGCGTATACCCAGCGACAGCCGACGACGTTTGCGCCCTTAGGTAAGGTTTCCACTTTCCACGTTCCATGCGCCTCTAACGCAGCACGTTCTTCCTCCATAGCTTCCTTCCATCGAGGCCAGTCTGGGCTTCGTTTCGCTTCAGCCAATGAATCTGGTAAGAGACCGCTCTCTTTATCCATCTCAATCGACATTGCTAGGCCATTAATCTCTTCTTCCATTTCAGGAATAATATCTTTGTCATTGGGGATAGTTATTCCTTTCGGGAGGGGTTGACCAGGTAATCCCGTAGTGAATTCACCCGATTGAATATCCCGTACGTATCGACTGACTTTTCTGGGACGTTCTGACCTTCTTAATTGCGGTAATGTCGGATTGACAGGTGGTTGGGCGGCGTCTTCAACCTCGGATTCACGGTCCGAACCTTCCTTTTCATCTCCGTGGGCGGCGTCTTCATCCTCATGGCTTTTACTCCCCTGACGTCGTCCACGTCAACGTCGTCTCCAACCATCAAATCCTCAACAGCAGGTAGCGTTTGTTTGAGAAGGTAACATTCCTTTCGACCCCAACTCTGTGATTATTGGCGAAATAGATGCGATGCCCTTTACTCGCAACGTCGTAGCCAACCCAATGCCCTTCTACTGCTCGAGGACTCAACTTGCCGGCCTTTCCGTCAAGCACCCACACTTTACATCCCATTCCGGTACTTTTGATAGGTCTGGCTTCTCCCCATTCACCATCACATACGGCGTCATATTATTAGGTAACGTCGTCGTCCAAGTACGATTTTTTAGCCAAACGGCATGCATCAATGCTTCGCCCCATAAACCTGCAGGCAATTGACACGTGAAGAGCATTGCACGTATCTTTTCGGCTAGCGTGCGATTCAAGCGTTCTGAAACCCCATTTTCTTGTGGTGTATCATGGACCGTTAGTTTACTTTCCGTTCCTTGCTCTTCAAGAAAGGAAATAAACTCGTCCGATAGATATTCGCCACCTCGATCACTATGAAGGCACTTGATAGTGATATTCATCTGGGTTTTTGTCCACGCGGCAAAAGACTTATAGCATTCGAAAGCTTCGGATTTATGTCGTAATAGGTATATGGTTGTCCATCTGCTCCAGTCATCGGTAAAGCTAATGAAATATAGTCTTCCACCGAGAGTTTTCTTTTGAGCAGGTCCCCATATGTCGCTATGGATCTCGTCACCGAAGGCTTCGCCTCTTTCACCTTCGCGAACTTTTGGTACGCTTGCCCTTTTAGGTTTTGCTTTATTGCATGCCACGCATTCGAAATCGATATCAGGATCAATCACCTCAATCCCATCTATCAACCCCTTTTTTACGAGAGGTCGTAATATACTGACGCCAATATGGCCCAGTCTATTATGCAGTTGTCGTAATGTCAACTTCACTTTTCCGTCTACCACAGGCGCAGTCATGGAATTTTCGGCGTGTTCAACTCGATAAACACCCGAAGATTTGTTGATAACTCCGACAATTTCATCATCTTTGTTTCGTATTACACATCGTCCTTCTCCAAACAAGGAGTAGAATCCCGCATCATCAATTCGACCGATGGAGATAAGTGTAAAACCAATTGCCGGAGTGAATAGGACCCTTGTGAGTCGCATCCTATTCATTATATCCCCATTGGGTACTGATATAATTATGTCCCCAATTCCATGCGCTGTGAATGACTCTTTGTTCGCTGCCGTCAAAGACTTGGGCGCGATTTCGTGGAAGTTAACAAAATCCTCTCGACAGGGTGACATGTGATGGCTGGCACCAGAGTCATAAAGATCCCATACGCAATTGCCTGATGGTACAGTGCTCGCGTAGGCGTGGGCTTTCTTTGTGATATCGATATCATCTTGATTGATATTATTGACCTCATCGATAACGCTAGCAGAAACCGATGCTGTATCGATTTCAATGTTGTTATCATTTGTAGGTAAGCCATCGGCTTCATCGATTTCATCAATCTCATCAATCTCGTCATAGACGTGAAAATTTTCGTCTATAATTGCCCATGCGCCTTTGACGTCTTCGTCAACAACGCTCGCACCTCCTCCTCCATATTTGGAAGAAGAGTCTTTAGAATCCTTAGATCCGGATCCATTCCTGCCCTTTGATGAGGATGACGGTGATTCTTTTGATTTTGGCTCCTTTTTCTCTTTATCTTTCTCATCATCCTTTTTAGGGCTAGGACAATTATTCTTTTTATGTCCTTTTCCGCCGCAGTTCCAACATTCGCCACGTGGTTTCAGTTTCCTTTCGGATTTACCACCACCCGCTTTTGCCCCTGGTTTCTCGCTGGAAACAGTGGCGAGGGCAGTTCCGGTATCTTCCTCTTTCTCCTTCCCTTTGCTTTTACCATTTGATTTCTTCCAGGTTTCTCGACGTTCCCATTCCTCTAATGCGCTCTGCATTAGTTGCTCTGCTGTGGGATAAAGAGAATCCGGGGACGCTACTGTGCCACCCAAGTCATTCATATTGGATGATCCAGTTGCCAACTTCAACATTTTGAGGTTCGCAGATATTTGCGCCACGAAATTCGAGAGGTCGGAAGGTAAGAAATTGATTATCAACGTGCGATAGTCGTTTTGGCTAATTTCAATCCCAACGCTATACAGGGATTGATATTTCATCTGAACTCGGTCAAGTTCAGTCCGTAGGTTAGCGCCTTTCTCGTAGCGCATAGCCATGAATTCCGAGTATAGATGGGAGCGCATCAACATACTCTTCTCTGTGAACTCCGTAACAACGATTGCCCACATTTCGGCAACTGTCGTCTTTCGCATACACTTGGCGAAAGTCGAATCGGGGAGCTTTTGAACGAGGAGGTGCATAGCAAGATCCTCCTTCTTTTGCCATGTCGCTAGTTTCTTTACATGGTCGGCCATCTCTGTATCCCCGGGCGACACGCTAGTACCTTCGCTTGATACCATCGCTGTGGGTACCTTTGGCTTCACGCAAGTCCCGTCAAAATGACCCCAGACTTCCTTTTGCCTAACGGCAATCGTGAACCTTTTCTCCCACATGAACCAGTTGGTTCCACTAGCATCAAGCTTCGCGATAGAGCTCGCAAAATCGGATAGAGATGTTTGAGTCGACATTTTTTTACTGAGAGTTCGTTTGTTGGTTATCTATAAATCTGGAATTTATAGTGGCAATCCGGGGCCCATAACCTGTTAAACTAAATGAGACTCAGTCGTGCAGTAAACGACTATATTGTACCTGTTAAACTAAATGAGACTAGGTACAATCAGTAACGTAATTAGAATAAGTTTGTATGTACTCACCTCAGTCGTGCAGTAAACGACTGAGGTGTGTGGCGCGTCGAACGCGTCCTAACAAGGTATTAACTGTATAGTTAATAAGACTGAGATGCCATCAAAATGTATACCGATCATCAATAACACGTCACAACGAGCTGTCAAAGCTCGTTGTCCCCCAAGATATGAATGTCGGGATTGTTTATCCCAACAATAACAACTGTAGTCATCAACACATAAGAGATAATATTTTGCGCCACCAATTGAGGTAGTTGATGACAGTCCCCATAGGTCAGTATGTGTCCGCTGACTGGGTTTTGTAGTTGTGATGATATGTCTTTGTTTAGAGCTTTTAACAGATAATTTTCCAGCATGACATGCATTGCAGGGGATAATTTCCTGCAATGGGTTTACTTGGAAGTTGTCAATCATTCTGTGCTGATGTAAATATTGCAGCAACAGAATATTTATATGTCCATATTGTTTATGCCAGTCATTCCATGTAGGCAATCATTCTTCCAAAACATATGTATGTTCTGCAATTTTTGCTTTAACAATTAACTTGTATAATTGACTTGTTAATTTTCCGATGGCAACAAGAGCACATTGGCTATTGTAAATATGGATGTTGGAATTTCCCATCCATGATGTATATCCACTCTGATCAAGGTGCAGAATTGATACAAGATTACTCATAGCAGTTGGAACATAAAAGATGTCAGTTAAGACAATTCTCCATGTTCTGTTCATTATCTGTGATTCAAGGATTATGTTTCTGCAACCATGCGCATATATTTTTACAGCACCCACACCATTGATGACTTCTATTTTGGGGTGGAAGTTTGATAGAATAGGTTCATTCCAAATGTGCATGATGAGCCGACTGACAGACATTGGAATCTTCCGAAGTTCTGTGACTGTTCCAATGGTCAAATTGACCCATTCTGCATATGAACAGGGCAATGAGCAAAGGATGTGTAATTGAAGATGTCATCCACAATCTCCCAACCCATCATCTGTAATTTAACTTGGTACTCCTTCACCCAGTTGAGATGCATGATGAGATCTTCATCCTCCATAGTGCATTTCACCCAGAAATCTCCGAGAGTAAGGAAGATGGCAATGACACCTTGAACTTGGTTTGCTTCTTTCAAAGTGTGCCAAATATCCATGGAAGTAGCAACTGATCCACCAATGTCTTGCTTCAGCACATGGATCATCTGTTTGTCTCTGACAGCAGTAACAAGCAATGTTGAAATTGTGTTGTCCATGTCCATCCATCTTCATGCTCCGACGGGATTGGTGTCTGGATTGGGTTGCTCAATGGTGCCAGTAACATAGCTAAAACTGTGGCATGTGTTCAGGATGTATAACATCCTCTCCTTCCATGCTAGCCAATTCTTTGAATTTAGCTTTTCCATTTTCTGGACAGCCGAGAGGTAGGACATTGCATGTTTGTAAGTATAGCTTTCATCTTCTGGAATGATTTCTGGAACAGTAGTTTGCAATGTGGGAGTCAGATTCACAGTGGATGACGATCCGGCTTCCAGATTAGCAATAGGGGATAAGTGAGACATGATGTAATAATGTTTCAGAGTTGTCAATAGAAGTGTTTTGCCCAAGGTTGTTTAAAGTGAGGCTCCGGGGCCCATAACCTGTAAGAATGATGATAGTTTGCAGCTATGTCCATGAGCGTGATGTGTGCAATATCCAGTGCACAGGTGAGCAGGTGCAAAGTGTAGGTGAGCAGTGTTGAGCAGCAATCATATGTCCATTAGACATAGTTTGTCTCAGTGGTTATCACTGTCATGAACGATGAGCTCATGTGTCCATTAGATATAGAGTCATACGTTCATGATGACAAGAGTATTGTATCACTGTCATAGACAGTGACCAGACACCTCCCCAGGTGTTTTGAATATTGTATTATAGAAGTTTACAAAGGGGCGGGGCGATTGCGAGTAAAAGGCATCGATTCAGGAATACATGAGTTGTATAAATAAGTAATAGAATATGAAATAGACGAGGCCGTGCAAATGACAGTACCTTGTATTGATATCAGGCACTCTCGCATTGAATGGTCTTCATCATCCATCTTTCCAATTCCCTTCCTCCATCATCACTCGGGTACTGTCTCCCTTGTTCCATCATACCTCGTAACCCATCTCCTCCGCAATGCGCGCTTGCGCGCCTTCCTCCGTCAATCCATCATTCCCAACACTCCCCCTCGGATCGTCTCCCAATCCCATTTCTATCATCAAGCATTGATGTTGAACGCGCGGTAGCCCTTTCGTAAATATATCAGCTACATTGTCTTCGCTCTGTACATAGCATATTTTGATCCATCCAGTGGTGACATGGTCGTGAATAAAATGTAAACTGATGTTGAGGTGTTTTGTGCGAGTGTGAAACTCTGGGTGATGTGCGATGGCGATTGCTGCCTGGTTGTCACTGTAAATAACCAGGATTCTGGTATAGAACCCAAGTTCCCTAAAAAGCGTCTGAATCCATAGCGCTTCGCAAGTGACATGAGCGGTGGCAATATATTCTGCCTCGGCCATTGAGAGCGTGATGATGCTCTGCTTCTTGGAACTCCACGCAATCGCTCCTCCGGCATACATGACGACATAACCGCTAGTTGACCCCCGACTTGCCTGGGAAGCCCAATCAGCGTTGCAATAGAATATTGGGTCATGCTCATCTGTCATCCTCCTCCTCCCATACTCCATCCTAAAACCTTTCATCCCTTTCAAGTAACAAAACACTCTTTTAACAGCTGACCAGTGGCACGCTTTTGGGTTGTGCACAAATTGTCCAAGTTGAGTAGCCACAAACATAATATCGGCTCTAGTGATCATCGCCAAACGGAGTAATTTGCTGATCAGTGCTGAATAAGTGTATGTTGCCTGATTGGATCGATCGTCGTCATCCCCTTCGTGGTAGTCAAGTTGGATGTTAGCATCGATGGGAGTTGACACAGGATTGCAGTCTTGTAGTCCTAACTCTGTAAGGACCTGATCAATATAGTGCGTCTGAGATAGGAACAGTATACGAGAGTCCTGATGGTAATTGATCTGAATACCAAGTAGATATTTTGGGATGCCAAGACTCTTGATCTCGAATTTCCTTTTCAGGTCAGAAGCAATCTGATCAATTTCCTCTTTCGCATTAGTGACGGCAATGATATCATCAACCCAAATAAGCAGGAGTGTGAACGTACTGCCACTCCATTGAATAAAGACACAGTAGTTGGCGTGTAGTTGCCGGAATGATAATTTGAGTAGAGCAGCAGTTAGCGTGTTGTTCCAAATATTTCCTGCTTGTTTAAGTCCGTATAACAATTGTAATAGGCGACAGTATTGGCTTGTTCCATCGTCGAATCCAGGGGGTTGCTTCATGTAAATTACCTCTTGCAGAACGCCATTGAGATATGCATTCTTAACGTCGTACTGCGTGAGGTGCCATCTGTTGAGCGCTGCGGCTGCTAGTATTAGTTGGAGGCTTTCATAGTGCATGACCGGTGCATATGTATTGAGGTCGTCATAATTGTACCCTGGCTGTTGTGTAAACCCCTGGGCGACTAGTCGAGCCTTGAACTGTATCGTGTTTCTGTATTCATCAGTCTTCCTTGTGAATACCCATTTGCTCCCTACACCTTTCCATCCCTCCAGCAAATCTTCTAACCTCCAGGTCCCCATCTTGTCCATCATACTCAGTTCTTCATCCATTGCCTTAATCCACTCCTCCCTGTCCTTGCTCTCTAATGCTTCATCGACGTTTTTGGGCAGGGTTGTCAAATTTGTCATGAAGGCGATGTCCCATAAATTGTCGGCATATACCCCATCGTATTCGTCGTCCATGTCAGTCAGATCATCATAATTGATGATCTGATGCGCTTGGTCAGTGAAGCATTTGGCAGGTTTGCGTGACGCCAGGTTATTCAGCAACTTGTAGTTGTGGTCTAGTTTGTTAGGGCGTTGGGGGCGTGGTGCAAATGGCGGATTTGGCGGGCATGCCAGTATTTTAATCGTAAGTGGTTTATGACCTGATGGTACAGTGGGTGCTGAGGGATTGTCTGATGATGTATCTGATTGTGGTGGTGCGGCGGAAGTCGTTATGGGCGTTGTGGAGTTGGTGTGGTCGGTGACCGGAACACGTTGATCATGATCATCTTGTTGTTGTGGGGTGTGCACCAAAATTGTCATGACAGATTCCAGCTCCCCCTCGGCGTGCAGTCCCGGTATGCTGGCTAAGCAGCTGGTCATGTGCTTGACAAAAGCAAAGTTCTGCAAGACTTTGCATATCTTGCTACTAGTGTCAAAATAGCACACAGATTTTGAACTGTCAACAAAACCAACAAACTTCCCTTTGACTGTTTTAGCGTCTAATTTCGTTGCCCGCTTCTCATCCAACACCCAGACATCACACCCGAACTCCTGTAGATGTGATACATCAGGTTTAGTCCCTGTCCATGCCTCGAATGGTGTTTTGTTGCATAGCGCATGAGTGGGAGAGCGGTTCCAAAGGTAGGATGCGTGTGAAATGGCGGGTTCCCATAAGGAAGGTGGTATATTTTTAGCTTGCATCATGCTGCGCACCATTTCCACGACCGTGTGATTGAACCGTTCAGCGACTCCGTTTTGGGAAGGTGAGTAAGGGGCAGAAGGTTCCAGAACCATACCCTTCTCATTTACCCATTTCCACAACCTGTCATTCACCAACTCCTTGCCGTTGTCAGGCTGGAGTTTCTTCGGCACTTTCCCATACTGTTTCTCGATATGGTTAAAGTATGTCGTAATCCACTCAAAGGCTTCATCCTTTGTCTTCATAAATAGAATGTGTGACATGTGTGTCGTGTCGTCTGTGAATGTGATGAAGTAACGGCTCTTATTAATAGATAGAACTGGTGCCGGTCCCCATATGTCAGTCATGGTTCTTTCTCCAGAGATCTCCGAGCAATGGACTGCCTCTGATGGATACGGTCATCACGCCATTTTCCCTTTTAGGCAGTCTTGGCAGGAAGTTGATGGGATCGAAGTTTCATCTATTTTCATCCCTGTGACTAAATTTTCCCGCACAGCGCGCTGGAGTCCCGATATACATAAATGACCATACCATCTATGCCATTCATCCCAGGAGTACCCCTGTACCCTGGCAATAAAGGCCTTGTCTCTCTCACATGACTCTGCTCGCATGTGGAGCAGGTACAAGTGGTTTACCATGTGTCCCTCTCCGACAATGGTTTGACCTTCTGTTCGCAAATAGCACTTCCCACCCCTCATCTCCACGTGTCCTCTGCTTTTGTCAAAGCGTCCGAGTGACATAAGGCAATTCAGTGCAATTGGCACATGTGACACATGACTGAGTTTGTGCATGTAGTATTTGTTGCCGACGCGGAATTTGAGCAGGACAGTCCCGCGGCCTAAAACGGGAACTGGTTCCGGACCTATGCCTTTTATGGTAGTGTTTTCAAGAGGGGTGTAATCTAGAAATAGGTCGCGCAAGGTACACACGTGTGCGGATGATGCACAGTTGAGTATCCAATCGGATTTCAAGAACTCGCCGGGACTTGCCATATAAGCGAAATCGGCTAGGTCGGATCCAGAAGCATCTTCTTCTTGCGCCTGATTGGCCCAATCTCTTCTGCCACCCTTCTGCTTCTTTCTCGGCCCTTGTCCCTCTTTCCGCCTCCTTTCGCCCAGCAATCTCTCGCCAAATGACCCTTCTTTTTACAATTGTGACAATCATGTGTTTCTTTCACCTGAAGCGTGGTTCCATTGCTATTGTTGCTCAACCAGTCCTTCCTTCTCTGGAACTTGTCAAGTAGAACAGCGATCAACTCAGATGATGAAACTGTGGGCATCAGGAAAATACTAGTTGGACTTATCAGGTCTTATGAGCTTACATAAGTAGAATAAGTAATTTGAAAGTTCACAAAATGTGTACTTACACTTGGACTTATATAAGACGAATAAGGCACCCCCCCCCTACTTTTGGCGACCTTATTGTCTTTAGTAACTTAAAAATATATAAGTTTGGCAACCAAATCCCAGGTGTGCTTGACTTAAAGAGCCTTACTTTGCTTTTCAGTCTTAATACTTTACCTCACACCTTACTCAATAAAATAGCTAAGTCAAAAAAGTAACTTTAAGTATGCAAAGTACATAAGCCAAAATAGTATTTTCCTGATGGGAGCATTGCTTTTAGCACCAAGGTACGCTGATGTGTATGTGTCCCACGATTCTGGCAATGATGTGAGCAGTATCATGGTGAAGTTGTCGTCAGGTACAATACTCCCCATTAGGTGTAGTTCTTCCTGCATCTGTCTCAATTTGGTAAAGTGATCACCCATATCAAAATTGTCAGGTGCTGATGCCCAAAATAGTGCGTGGTGCGCAGCGAGAATTCCTAGCTTTCCCCTTGTCTCTTTGACGGTCTTTAGCTGTTCCCACATGTCCTTAGCGGTGGTGGCTCCTAGTAAGTGTATCATTTCAGAGTCCCCTACCACTAACTCAATTCTTGTCCGCGCCCTTGTTGAACGACCTTCACCCCAAATACCCCTAAGCATAGCCCTCAACATGGCTATCACCAGTTTGACCCTTAGAGGGTATTTTCATTTATTATATTTCTTTTATTTACGTATATTTAATTACAGTTCTATACACAAATATGTACATACACTAAAAGTGTATATAAGACCTGTAGATAGAAAATATATGTTCAGTTGCTCTTTCTTGCTTTCCAGCATGTGAGTATCTCCACTCTATGAGTGCAAGACCTGGAGAGGTCTCTGGTCACTGTCTCAGACAGTGATACAATACTCAAAACACCTGGAGAGGTGTCTGGTCACTGTCTATGACAGTGATACAATACTCTTGTCATCATGAACGTATGACTCTGTGTCTGACGGACATATGAGCTCATCGTTCATAACAGTGACAACCACTGAGACAAACTATGTCTGACGGACATATGATTGCTGCTCAACAGCCCTAGCATCCTTCTTCACCCAGTTGTTCATAGCTGTTGTCTCGGCAGAGGTTGGCTGATTTGCTGTTCTCAGTCTAGGTGCTTCTGAGGTAAGCAAATCTTCTAAATCGAGGTCGCGCAAGATCGCTGTGATCTTCCTTTTCCATGCTAACCAATTCTGGTTATTCAGTGGCTCAATTTGGTAACTGCCAGAACCGAGCGAGACAGCGCTCGATTTTTCGACGGCTGGTATGACAGGATCTGACATTGGTGATTAATCAATAGTGTAGCAGTGTGAAGTGGATATGCTTTTAGATGAGGCTATAGGAGCGTGGGGCCCATAACCTATAGAAGTTTACAAAGGGGCACGGGGTGATTGCGAGTAAAAGGTGTTGATTCAGGAATACATGAGTTGTATAAATAAGTAATAGAATATGAAATAGACGAGGCTGTGCAAATGACGGTACCTCGTATTGATATCAGGCGCTCTTGCATTGAATGGTCTTCATCATCCATCTTTCCAATTCCCTTCCTCCATCATCACTTGGGTACTGTCTCCCTTGTTCCATCATACCTCGTAACCCATCTCCTCCGCGATGTGCGCTTGTGCGCCTTCCTCCATTGATCCGTCATTCCCAACATGTATCACTGTCAGAGACAGTGACCAGAGACCTCTCCAGGTCTTACACTCATAGAGTGGAGATACTCACATGCTGGTAGGCAAGAAAAAGCAACTGAACATATATTTTCTATCTACAGGTCTTATATACACTTTTAGTGTATGTACATGTTTGTGTATAGAACTGTAATTTAATAAAAGAAATATAATAAAAAGAAATACCCTCTAAGGGTCAAACCAGTGATAGCCACGTTGAGGGCTATACTTATGGGTATTTGGGGTGAAGGTCATTCAACAAGCAGTAGTTTAGCATGAAAACTATTTGTTGTATGAGTGTATGTGCAGGCAGCAAGCTTAAATTATTCATGCCCTATTTTACTTCCATACTCATGTGCACTTCCACTGCATCATATCTGATGCACAGATGTTCTAATTAGTGCTCCGCATCTGATATGTGAAGTGGTTCTGATATGTGCTGTGGCTCAGGTATATCTTCCGATATGTGCTGCAGCTTGGGTATATCCGATGCTCACATAATCCCAACAATATATTTAAATTCTAGACGAGCCATATCCTCATATACCATTGCGGAGATTGAAAAGAGAGTGTTATGTTACGCTGACAAATCTGTGACTGGTCGAACTGACGATCTGGTCGAACTACTGATCAGGGATACTAAGTAGTTCGCCGTGGTCCACGACGGGTCAGGGCGGTCATGGCGGTTCAGGCAGGTCTGCTATTCCACATTAGTTTCACTTTGCTTTCCCCACCAGTTTTGACACTGACAATCCACACAGCGCCCCTGAACGCCACGCTGTGCATCCTGGAATTCTGCAAACAGTAGTAAAGCTCTCTTTTCCGCGCTAAACCAACGTGTGAGTCTCACTGTCCCCGCATTACATGCCTACCTTCCTCCTACACTCGAAGCCGCTCAGGATGGGACATGAGTTACACGACTTGAACGTCATCCATGGGATGGAAGGTGCAGAGGACGTGCAAGACTCTACAGCGCTCCCCAACCCACCTGAGGGGGCGGTGCCGACCACGAATGATAATTCTGTCTCTGGAGCAAGCAGGCGAAATTTTGACCATCCTTCCGAAAATGATATGTATGTGAATTTGATGTCTTTTAGAATTGCTATATCTACCAATGCTCTCCTCAGGGAACATGATTTACATGACTTGAACATGATTTATGGGCCAGAAGATGAAGGGGCCTTGCAAGACTCTACATTCCTCGATCCGCCTGAAGGGGAAGTGCCAAGCAGGAATAGTGATATCGTCGCTGGAACATACAATGCAAGCAGGCGAAACTTTGACCATCGTCCCAAAGCTGATATGTATGTACATAAAATGTCTTTCAGAGTTGATTTGTTTACTTCTCCTCAGCCGTTTCCCCACGAAACACAGGAATCGCTCACCAAGGATTTTCATCCGACCAATCATAGCATGTTCATGGCAGTTCATCGTATTGGTCATGCTGATAGTGTTCATCGTGCGGACTGAATCTACTACGTATCCAATCGTTCCAAGGCACCTCGCAACGCTCTACCTGGAGTATCCTCAAGGCACCGCCACAGCAATCACGCTTGTCGGATCTTTGCTGTTAGCGCTAAGCACAAAGTACGTTTCTGGCTTTCAATTTGATGCTGTTGATTGCTGATAGACCGAATAGAGCTTTCTCAGAGGCCATTCGATTTCATACAGTCGTGTCGTTAGGAAGTCAAAATTCAAAGAACATGACATTGTATTCTCTTTATTCCAGAATCACTGTTGGTTCCGGGAACACTGTGTTTGACTTTACTAGAGGCCATATTCGTTGGACAAGTATATCGCTCGTTTCTTTGATCCTGTTTACGGTTCAAACAGCAGCGTAAGGTGTTCTTTCGTCTATTTGACATATCTGATTGAATTGACGAAGCTGGACAACAATACTTACGCCAAGAGCAACAGACGTATCATACCAAACCTCATTTCAAGACTCCAACTATTCCGATGCGCTGGTCAGACCGGGTATCGGGTCCCCGTTTGATCTGGAATGGGCATCAGCGTGGGACAGCGGTTATATCGCTGCAACAGAAGGGACTAACATGACACAATATCTCTCTTTTAATGGTTACGTTCTTAATGGAACTTCTCGTAAGATTAAGCTAGCTCATAGAACTTTTGCCCAATATAACTCCCGACAGGAGGCATTTCACCAATGACGCCCAAGTTTGACAATTGGACAAGAGTAGAAGCAATCCAACAGGGACTCACAGCAGAAGTTAATTGTACAGTGACGTCTGCTTCTGATCCAAATATTAGCATACATTGGCAGACGTTTACGACCTCTGGTGTAGCAGCAATTTCGCTGTGTTGCAACTGTACTTCTGCGATTGCCAAAAGTGAAGGTTGGTCATTCCTTGTTTGGATCTCTGCTTTCTACTGAAACATGTATCAGAATATCCGATGCCACCAGTTCTCGTTTCTGAGGGCGATCCATTTCTTATCTTTACTATGTGCCCGATAAGCAGCACAAACAATGTCATCAGTATGACGTTAATCCCGTTGCTTAGTCTGACGAGTGAACTCACCCAACTTCATAGCTGTCTACATGTACGAAGGAAACGGCGCTCACGGTGCGATAATTGTAGGGAACCAAACTTGCACAATCAGACCGCGATGGCTTAACGTCAACGTGACGTACGTTCGCGACGGATTTGTTTCGCTTGAACCTCTGACTCAATTACCTGACATTCCTTTCAATTCATCGATGCTAATACAATCTGCAATTGTAACTTTGAAGAAACACCTCTCCAATTCACAAACGACGTCGCAGAATAATATTGCGAATACCATTGTTCAGCTCCGGACCCAGCTGCTCCCTTATAGCACGTCATTCTCTCAGACCGAAGAATTCGTGACGAAGAAAACGGTAAGCATAGATTATACTATAGCTCTTAGTCATTGACCACATGAATAATTGTACTGATAAGGCTGATTACATTCGAGGCGTGTTTGAATATGGAGCGGCAGTGTGTCCTAATCCTGCATCATTTGAAGTAGTAATTGACTATTAGGCAGTTCGCTCGCCAAATTCTGACTGAAAGTGACATTTGTGACTCGGATTGTCATGGCACTCTCTTCCGATCGTTCCCATCGACAACGTATGTCCATGCCGTTGTCTGGGGCCAGGTCCCTCGGTACAGACTCATTATCGCAATTTCTCCATTGGCAATCATGATTGCGACTATTAATATTGTTCTCGCATCACTCTACGGGGCACGAAATTTGGATCTAGACTACATTGCGTCATTTAATGCGATGGACACCCTGCATATAATTGCTGCATGTAGTTCGGGTAACGTGCATACTGTGTCGTTCCCAGATTATGGCGAGAACATTGGCCTGTTCGGCAAGGATGTGCGAGTCGAGCTCTCGGAGATAGAAGCTGGACGTGGGGCGGCAGGTTTTCATTTCTCTCCCTCATGATACAAGGTACCTTTGAAAGTTTACTTTCAACGTTCTTTGTTCAAATTACTTAACATCTAATATTCGCTCCCTATATTGGTGTAAACACCGAGGCACAAACATGATACCAGGGTGAATGAAGGAAATCTCCTACCTTGTCATTTATCCAAATATCCCCCAAAACGCGTCTGTGACGCTCAACAGCATGTGAAAAACTCCGTACATCCCGACTAGACCAACGACTGCGCCGCCACTGCAAGAGGAAGGCACGTATCTTGCTACCGCAATGCGGGATGCTATCTTCGTGATTAAGAAGGAACACCACGGCGGCGGTAGAGGTTGGAGCAGTTGAAGACGACAGCCGCCCGCACACACGCTTGCACAGGGGACGGAACCAGGTGAGAAGGGGAGGCGGAAGGAGACGGAAGGCAAAGGGTAGACGACGAGAGTGTGGGAGTATGGGAGTATGGGAGTGCGGGCGGTGACTCAGAGCGGGAGGGTGAACACCCCGCTCCCGCTCGCTATCTCGTGCAAAATCACTTACACAAGGGCACCCGCATTCTGTTGCGCCCACCAACAAATTCTGAGATTACGGGAACTTGTAGTTTACAAGTTCCTGCGTACAAGACAGAACGCACCAGCAAACCGAAGTTTTGAACATGCGACCAGTTATTAACTACATTCTATCCGTTCAATCGCAGTACGCCTCGCATGGGGTACCGATTCTTGACGTGAAAGCTGAATCGTTTATTGTACACAATTCGAAAAAGACATATCCGGGTAGCATTACGCTGGAGCAATACGTTCTATGCGAGAAACGCTAACGATGCCATACCTAACGCATGCCACTGAGGATCTTTGTTTAGGAATAAAACCTCCTTGAATTTGGCTAGTGCCTTGACAGTGGGGGGGGCGTCGGTGAATATATTGAGGGTTGTGAGATGCAAAGGAAGCGAAGAGTGCCACTTCTCCCGGTTTATCCGTTTTAAAGGGCACAATTGCTGGAGTACATTTTGCCAGTCGAATAGCACGCCGTACGATAGCTTCTTTCGTATATCGGTTACAATAGTCTTCCTCTTCCACGACGCCCTCTGTTCCCATATTCTCGTAGTAGTTACGTTGGAAAGCGTCATCTAATGATGTAACCAAATCTAGCATTTCGGTCCTTCAAGTTTCCTGGCACTGGCAGCGACTCAATTCGCCTCCGACACCTCACTTGTGGGTGTATGGGCCGTGATAGTAAAACGTAGCGATGGTTCAGACTCGAGAGTCACATGTCACATGTCACAAACCATTTCCTAAACGGTTGCGGCCGTTGCGGTCCGAAGTCGCCTCTCGCAGACGTGGTTTACGGTGATGATGACGTCGTCGACTCCTCTACATGCATCCATCCGCATTTTACGTCCATCAAATTTACGGGAACCGCTTCCTCAAAGGTGGTTTCAATTTTAAGCCCATTTTTCATTGGTTACAGAGGCCGCTGATGCGCAGAGCTGGTTCACCGGCAAGGCATATTCAGACGCGTCCCAGGACAAGAGAGGTGGCAAGGCTCTCTGCCCTCTACGCCCTACTGTCAAGCCTCCCCAGGGCTTCATTGGTCAGAGAACACACTCGCGTGGCTTGGCTAGGGCCTCGGTTGTGTATCCCCTGCCTCGCCGTCTCCCCGCGCACCCCATTACAAAAGCGCAATACAATTACAAGTGTCCAAACGCACCAAAAAAAAAGAAAAAGAAACAGAAGAAACCGAAGAAACAGAAGAAAAGAAAAGCGTCTGTGTCCGCTGGGTATATGGTAAACCTAGGATAAACGTCAGATGAGAACGAAAGCTAATGCTGGTCACTTACCAACTCTCGTCCTCCGCTCAATAAACCTCATCCAAAAGACCCGCCTCGTCATATTCCAACAGCAGCCTCTCCAAGATGGTATTGTCGAAGCTGATGTCTCCGTCACTCGGGCTCGTGATAATGATCTGCGGCAAGTCTAGGCTCGTGAGGAGCATTTCAGGTGGCTCCTGCTGTTCCTCGTCCACGTTCACCTCATTGGGAAGGAGGGTACCGAACCTCATAGTCCAGTTGTGGAATGAAGAGTCCAGAAGAAAATCCTTGTACGACCCGCTCGCCATAATTTCATCGTCAAACTCGACTGTCGGCACGCTGCCCGCCACATATGCCAGATCACCATCGCTCGGGCTTGTCACGATAAGGCTCGGGATGCTCGGCACATTGTGCAATTCAGGGCAGAGAACACTCTCGCCGAACACCGGCGCCCGGTTCTGCAAAGGAATGTCAACAGTGTACTCATCTTCTAGGACGCACCGATTTTTCTGAACACAAGCTGCGCCCTCCCGCGCCTTTTGAGCAGCTGCCTTTCTCTTCATGTCGCGCTTGTACCTGCAAACGAAGATATGCGGAGGGCGGCCAACAGCAGTGTTGGGGAACTCGCGGTCGTAGTCAATCTCGACTTTCATCAATTCAGAAAGGGATGTGTCCATCAACCGTTCCTGTCGCTCAGCCGGAGCGTGCTTGTTCACAAAGTCTGAAAGATCAAATGTTTCGTCGGCCTCTTCCACTGTACCAGGAGCAGGAACTGTAACCGGGCGGAGGCCTTGTTCAAAAACTGATCATAGTCGACCTCGACTTTCACCAACTCGGAAAGGGACGTGTCCATCAACCGTTCCTCTCGTTCAGTCGGCGAGTTCTTGTTCAAAAAGTCGGAAAGGTCAAAAGTGTCGTCCGCCTCTTCCGTCGTAACAGGAACAGGAGCAAGGACAGTAGGAAGGGGAGGAAGAGGAGCGGCTGGAGGAGCAGATAAGGGAGCGTTCTTGCTCAAAAAGTCAGAGAGGTCAAAAGTGTCGTCAGCCTCCTCATCGTCGATGATGTACTCGACGCCCAGAACGCCTTCAACATCCGACTCTGGAATATAGTCGAGTGATATGGAAGCCTCGTTATCGTCATTGGCCACTCTGCCCATGCGGCACAAGGATCTCGCCCGCGTTCTCTTGAGCGTCACTTCAATGCTGTCATTAAGACGAGCGGCCAACCGGGTCTCGGAAAAGGAAGATTCGAGCTTGCAGGTGACGTCGTACTCTCGGTCATAATCAATGACATTGTAGTCAAAGTCCTAATAAGGGAGAGTTGTTAGATGAGGGGAATTGTGATGGGGAGGACGTACGATGCGAGAGTTCTCGTTGATCACGGAAGTTGATAGGTCCGCGAGCACGGGATGAGTGATTTCCTCCTACGTCGTCATCAATCCAAATATCCCCCAAAACGAATGCATGTGATAATTACCATGTGCTTGGACCCAATGCTCTGTACGTCTCCCAGGCCATCACCCTTATTATTGTTCTTCTTTTTAATTTTGGGCTCGTCGGCACCATTTGAAGATTTTTGAAGGGTGGTAGACCTGGTAGAACCCTAAACATAAGCAAGGTCATGTCAGCGATATGCGCAGATAGAACAGGAGAAGATGACGTACTGCTTTTTGGAATTGGAGGCAACGGGAGGGATGTTTTCTTTGGAGGAGCGAGAAGAAGAGCCAGTGCTTTTCTTTTTGGAGGAGGTAGGAAGGCGGGAGGTAGGAAGGCGGGAGGTAGGAAGGCGGGAGGAAATAGAGGAGGTTGAGGAGGATTTGTTGTTCAAGACCGGCTTGAACGCGGACGTGGAGGAGGGGGAAGTCTTTCTAGGAATGCCTGTGTGCATCGTTAATGATATCAAATCAATGAACAAATGAAACGTAGCGGTTTATATATGTGGGTTGTGCGCGCGGACGGTATGATAAGAAGAACGGGATATCTGAGGATAATCGGTGGGCTGGGTTATATACATCTTGAGTCTTGACTGATTTTGAACGCGACCGATCGCGACCAGTCATCTAGGAGGTTACGCGGCACCAGGGTAGGTCGTAGGATGTGCGCCTCGGGTTCATCGCGAAACCGTGAGCGCAGTTCCCAACATCCCAGACCCTGCGCTATTAAATTTCTTTTGATCCGACATTCTATCCAATGTTATTGGACTCGTAGGTGGCGAGTTATTTTGGGGACGGGTGGCTGTGATGCTGAGAGAGAACGTCACGCATTGTCACGGAGCCGCCATATGGTCAACCAGAAACACAGCCCACGGTACCGTGCCATCGCGTTTGTTAAGTTACAGGTCACTGGTTGCGAGTAGCAGGAGCGACAAGCCAAGAGAAGCCTCGTGTCTTCCCAGGCTATATGGTCATTGCTTGAATTCCGTACACCCCAACGGTCTAAACGCGACTTCGGAAGCCACGATGAAGGTGAGAAGGTGAGGGCATTCCACAGAGCCTGTGCGGCTGATTATTAAGCAAGTTGCAGTTGTCCAGATGCGTAACTTAGCTATATAGTCCTCCTCGCACTATTTGCGCAAGTCTGTTGACTCGGTAGGGCACAAAGATGGAAAGAACGACGTCATCATGCTGCAAAGCGCATCGTTATGCTTGGATCTCTTACTGGAAAGACGGAATCTGATCTAGCCGTTTTAATAGCGCATCCGATCTCTCCGCAATCTTCCCATTCACCTATCATTGACTTGTTCGCCTCTGATTTCCTGTACCGAGAATATTTAATCGTGCGTGCATCATGTCGCCATGCGCACTCCGACTCCGTTGGCTCATTGCAGCTGTTTCACGAACGTACTGCGGTGCTGGCTAGTTTTTATTGACCCTGGCCGTCCTTTCTCCTCATGCTGTAAGTCAACACATGCACGCTTCAACCGAACTAGATTCTCTCACTAGGTGACATTCTTCACGTCCAATTTGGCCAAGTCACTGGATTTTACGTTACAATAATCCACGCTGTCGGCCAGACTGGAATCTTTACGGAATTCCTTAGCAGACCCAGAAAGTAACTGCAGACAAATAATGTCAAAGCTTGACGGTTTATATAAATGGTGCAACAGGACGGAAAATTGTCAGCCCACCTTAACCATCATCTTCAAAGCTTTATCCTCTTCCAAGTTCATCGACAATGGTGGTAACGTAAGTTTTCCAGGACTTGACCCTTCTTGTATCATTGTTCATCTGTCCCGTTAGCGTGAAGAACGTTAGCGATCGCACTGTGGTATTCAGGCCCAGGTCCGGCGGGCAGACTGACCTGGCACCTGGTAATTCCGTGAAATTGAACTCTGATGATTACATTATTGCTGGAATACATGCACCAAATGCGAACACGGTAAGTTCATTGATGAGGAGAGATGATAAGTTATTCTAATATGCAGATGAAATAAGGAACATTCCGAGAGCACGAATGCTCATACCGACGGAATCTATGTCATCAACGTTTGGCACTTGAACTTTGTATTCCTTCCGCTGCTCGGTGGGGAGACGATCATCGTCAAACCGCGCGAGACTAGGCACGTCGCAGCTGGGATTTATGACGTGGATATGACCTCTCTTCCGTGATGTCTCTATCCAGCGTGTAAGCCCACCATAACCATGTATGCATATCATCAATGATCTGACCGAATACAGACCACGATCAGTTTGTGATCTTGTATGACGAAGAGTGAAAATAATGTTGAATTACCGCTTTGAGCTTTGCTGTCGTATGTTCTGAACGATGTTTTTGTGCAACCGAGATGTGTCATCAAGGGTAACGAAATCAATTCGAGCGACTCATACCGGTTTTCTCCGAGTGTTCTATCTTGCTTTTACACGGAGGAGAGCGCCAACAACAAAAATGAGTGCGTTAGAAGTAATACGCGACTCGAGGACAGTGAAGCCTGCGAGCCCTGGTAGATGCACATACGTGTAGATGAACGAACGAATGGGTGAACAATTGAAGTTCTCATCGAGTCGATTACGTCGCTAATCGCTGCTGTGTTACGATAAATGCGTGTCATTTTTCTCGTTTTTTTTTTTGATATTCGATTGGGCACAAAGATGGAAAGAACGATGCCATCATGCTGTGAAGTGCATCGTTATGCTTCAAGTTGGATCTCTTGCTGGCAATATGGAATTTGATCCCGTTTTAATAGCGCATCCGATCTCTCCGCAAACTTCATATCCACCTATCATTGACTTTAGTACTATTCGCCTCTGATTTTCTGTACCAAGAATATTACTCATCGTACTTGGCGTGGCAAAGACAGGAATCACATAGCCTTCGGTAAAACACAATCACGCTTCAGGAAGCGAACATTGGTGCACGCCGCCCAGCCAATGGTTTTCTCGATGTTTGTATCGCTTGTCATTGCCAACAGCGATTGTTGTCAGTCGCACTGATCACCTCAACCACCCCGTTGGGTCGTTCCAGCTGTTTCACGAACGTACTACGGTGCTGGCTAGTTCTTATTTACCCTGGCCGTCCTTTTCCTCATGCTGTAAGTCAACACATGCACGCTTCAACCGAACTAGATTCTCTCACTAGGTGACATTCTTCACGTCCAATTTGGCCAAGTCGCTGGATTTTACGTTACAATAATCCACGCTGTCGGCCAGACTGGAATCTTTACGGAATTCCTTAGCAGACCCAGAAAGTAGCTGCAGACAAATAATATCAAAGCTTGACAGTGTATATAAATGGTGCAACAGGACGACATATTGTCGGCCCACCTTTACCATCATCTTCAAAGCTTTATCCTCTTCCAAGTTCATCGACAATGGTAGTATCGTAAGTTTTCCAGGACTCAACCCTTCTTGTGTCATTGTTCATCTGTCCATTAGTGTCAAGAACATTAGCAGTTACGCTGTAGTGTTCAGACCCATGTCTGGGGGGCAGACTGACCTGTCACCTGGTTCTTTCGTGGAATTAGACCCTGGTGCATACACTGTTTCTGGTGCACCAAATGCGAACACGGCAAGTTCATTGAAGAGGTAATGATAAGTTGTTCTCATCATATGCAGATGAAGGAACATTCCGAGAGCATTCGTGCCCATAGTGCCGGAATCACTGTCATCAATGTTTGGTACCTGCACCTTCTATTCCTCCCGCTATTGGGTGGGCAGCCGATCACCGTCGCACCGGCCGAGGCTAAGGATGTGCCAGCTGGGAGTTATGCCTTGACCACTATCAGAACGTGATGTCTCTATTCAATGTGTAAGCCAGGCTGCCATAACCATGTATGTATATCATCATTGATCTGACCGAATACAGACCACGATCAGTTTATGATCTTGTATGACGAAGAGTGAAAATCCAGAAGAAAATGTTGAATTACCGCTTTGAGCTTTGCTGTCGTGTGTTGTGTTTTGAATGCTATTTTTGTGCAACCGAGATGTGGCTTCGGCGAAATCAATTCGAGCGCTCTCGTGGAGCTAAGGCTACCGGTTTTCTCTGAGTATTCTGTCTTGCACTGCTTTTTTTTACGCGGAATAAAGCGCCAACAATGAAAAATGAGTGCATTAGAAGGAATAGTACGCGACTCGAGGATAGTGAAGCCTGCGAGCCCTGGTAGACGTACATCCGTGTAGATGGACAGGATGAATAGGTGAAGGATTGAAGTTCTCATCGAGTCAATTACGTCGCTAATTGCTGCTGTGTGACGATAAATGCGTGTCATTTTCTCGGTTTCTTTTTGACATTTTCTCACCCCCCCATTTCCAAAAACCATAGCTACGCACAGTCTACTTCGTCTTGTCCAATCACCATTCTCAATCGACGCAGACCGGACTAGAAAGTGGCCGATCGACGTCAGCGTGTGTATGAATTCCGCATCGAATGGGATAGCCTATAGGTATGTCGCCCAGTGCGCGATGGTGCCGAGGCGAACGCATGCATCAGCGTGGGATGACGGGAAAGTGAAACGTCTGTCCACTACGAAGCGGGCAGCCCATAGCATCTATATCTACGAGCGTTGACATATCCGATATGTCAACGCCCGGCGGCCATCATATGCACCACAACTTCCCAGCTAGTCATCACTAGAAGACGAATTCATGAACCTGATATCGTACTTGCATAAATCGCACACGTCAACTGAGCAGCCAGGAAAAGATGCAAATAACGATGCCGTCGTGCATGATGAACAAATATGATGTTCTACGTGCTTTAGCGGCTTAAGCTTAAGACCATGGTGGCACGATCTCGCGCTCTCTGATTTGATTTTCTTTACAAAGAATATCATGAATCCTGTCTGGCATGGTAGATATGGTGCGTCATTCATCAACTTAACTTAGCACCACTGTGTTCCAAAACGTATATGTGCTTAGTGCGATATACGATTCAGGAAGGGCAGAACTGACATGTTCTGAACTGCTCAGCTCTCAGGTCAAGTAATGAGGCATACATTCAAGTCATCACTCATTGGGCGACGGGGTGTCGCTTAGCTTCGGTGGAAGATGTATGGCTTATAGCAGGGTACTGAGAGCTACTTTAGGCAAGAGGGACACCAGAACCCAAATCAATGTGCGCCTTTAATGGTGAATCGACGGTGGACGTTCAGAGATGGGAGGCTCACAAATCAGGCGGACAAGGCCATGAAAACCGTGTAAGTACGAATCCTTCCGGAACGCGCAAATCGGAAATGAAGTGGGTCAACGAGGGATATAAATTTAGCTCATGGCAGAAAGCGTGTATCGGTATACTAGGGCCACATGAATTTCCGCTAGGTTGATTTTTTTTTTTGTTTTGCCAACTTGGGAGTGCCTTCTCAACTGTTGACAAAGCTTCTTACTAGTAGATGGATACCCCCGCACTGTTTGCAGACTATTCTCGGTTCGAATTGCGTCATGTACATGGCATAGCCTTCGATAGGTTCTATTGAAGAATTCACCTCGTTCCATTTGTCAACTTGACGAAACGAAAATTGGTGCATGTGTTTTCCTGATTTTATTTGTGTGCATTTTCATGGAGATAAACGATAGCGATCGTTGTTCGGTCACGTAGGATACCTCATTGACGCCGGGCGGTCCAAAAGTGGAAAAAGTTAAACGTTAAACGCTTCTAGTCAGAGCCTCAGTGATAAGCTGGACTAGATTCTCTCACCAGACGTCCCCATGTTCCCAATTTGGTCAAGTCCCTGGATTTTTTACGTTTACGATGATTCCCCAGACTAGAAGCTTCACGGGGATTCTCATAGCAGAGCCAGACAGTCACTGCAGACAAATAGCGTCAAAGCTTGTACAGTATATATAAACGATGCAACAGGACGGTCAGTTATCAGCCTGCCTTTGATACCATCATCTTCAAAGTTTCAACGTTCATCGACAATGGTGGTAACGTGAGCTTGACCCATGAACTCAACCCTTCTTGTGTCACTTGTTCATCTGTCTATTAGCGTCAAGAACGTTAGCAGGCACACTGTAGTGTTCAGACCCCGGACGGGGGGGCAGACTGACCTGTCACCTGGTTCCACCGTGGAATTAGGCTCTGGTCTGTACGTTGTTACTGGTGCACCAGCGGCGAACACGGTAAGTTCATTGAATAGGTGATGATCAGTTGTCCTAATCATATGCAGATGAAGGAACATTCCGAAAGCCTTCGTATTGCCCATATTGACGGAATCCTTGTCATCAACGTCTGGCACCTGAACTTTGTATTCCTTCCGCTGTTTGATGGGGAGGCGATCATCGTCAGACCGGGCGCGGCTGGGGATGTGCCAGCTGGGAGTTATGCCTTGGATGTCACTCCTCTTTGGTGATTCACCGTGTAAGCCCCGCCATGACTATGGTTGTCGTCGTTGATCTGACCTTTACTAATCGGAATGCAAGACGACATCATAGTTATAATTACGTTTTTGTCCTCTTGAATAAATGATATGTTTGCGATTGGACGTTAGACACCGACCGATGCGATCACGGATCCGGCTCCCGACTTTTCGACCCCAAGTTGAAGATCTCTTTTACATATTTCCGTAAGCTGGAGCGAAGCGAAGCGTGTCTTATTTCAAGTAACATGTCTTTCTGAGTAACGTGGAACAGAGGAACTCGAGGCCTAGCGTAGGACACCGCTTATTTAAACTTTGATGATTGCATAGACACCACGAGGTGGTCGGCTGTCGTTCTTATCTCGCCAATCCCTTCCTCCTCCACGAGTACAAGGCATCATGGCTCCCACCCAACTCGACCTCAACGACGTGTTCAAGACTCACATCCTTCCCTGGCTCAACCAAGGTACACCGTCTCACCCGTTCCCCCCGTCACCTTTTTATAACCTTTTTATAACCTTTTAAACCTTTTTGCAAACCTTTTGTGTAACCTAACCCCCTCGTGTTGCGCGTACTCAACATGACCATGCAGCTCGCGAAACGATCATGCACCACCCGCATTACACCTCCCTCGTTCTCTTACTCTCGTCGCTGGCCCCTCTTCTCCCGCTTAATGTGGTGCAGGGGGTGTACAGTCTTCCCAAGGAGAGCGTGTGGGCGCTGTTGACGGCGGTGGGGGTGACGGCGGAGGGGGCTGCCCGTCCTGGTGGGTAGTAGGTGGTGGTGGTGGTGGTGGTAGTTACTGATTTGGGTTTTTTAAAGGGAGCATCGCGGCGTTGTACCCGTCAGCATCTGGAGGATCCGGAGGAAGTGGAGGAGGAGGAAACGGAAACGGAAACGGAAACGGGAGTGCGAGTGGTAGCCATCATGCGTTGCTGGCAACCAACGTGACGAGCCAGTTGATTTCGACGTTCCGTCAAACGTACGGGACGATGACTCGGGAAAGGAACGCGCCGCCTGTGGAAGATACTGGCGAAGGCGAGGATGCTGATGATGATGATGAAGATGAAGATGAGGAAGAGATGGGGAGGAGGAGGAAGTGCTGCCAGTGCAAGATGGTGAAGTTGTGTGTTCAGGCATGGTTGTTTGTCAGCGCCGTCGTTGTCTTTGTCGCTTCACTCAACGAGCCGGTGGTCGTCGATCCTCCCGCGCCACCGGGAAAGGCCTACTAATATATATATTTCCTCTAGCCACCCGTAAATAAAAGATGATAGGCGGAGCCTTGAAACGTGCATCATTCGTCTGGACATCCTTGGATGCCGTATGGGCAAGACGCGACCCCGAAGACGCGCCAATTTAGAGAGGCGACTCACGTGACATGTCAGACAAGCGGTTCACTCTGTGCCGCCAATGCCACTCTGGCTTCGCCTGCCCTTGTCCTCCTCCCTCCATGATCCCTGACGACTCCCATCCAGTCCTGCCCTCAAACTCAACCACGAGGAGCCTCAAATCCTTACTACACCTCCCACGAGCCTCTTCACCAGCCAGAAATCTTGGTACGGCTGGTGCAAGTGGCGGCAGCGGCGGCGTGCGTGAGGGAGGCCGTGCTCCTTCTTCTTCTTCTTCGGTCCCATTCGATATCATTCTCACCATCGCTTCCCTCCTCTCCTCCGCAGACATCCTAAGCGTCAGCCTAACAGTGCGTTTCAAACTCCTGCATCCATTTCCGTCCCCGCGTGAGACCGCGGCTTATCTTATCTCTTTTCCCTTTTCCCCCAGTCCTCCACCCTTCGCACGCTGCTCATCCCAGCGCTGTACCAGACCCTCGTCCTGCGGTCCAGCGCAACATGCCAGCGCACTCTGCTCATGCTCGCGCGCCGCCCTGACGTGTGCGCGCACATCCGCCGGCTCGTCGTCCGCCCAACTACTACCTCTCGTGGCCCAGGCGGGACAAGCACCTCGACGAAGAGTGGCTGGCGCGCATGATTGAAACCGTCGCGCCGGGTTTGAGAGGTCTGACGGTGTTTGACTGGGACGGGCTGGAGCTCCCGGGCGATCCGCTCTGGAGGCCTTGCGCGTGTCGTAAGTGACGGCACCCGCGCCGATCATGATCATTAAGCTCAATTTTGACGGTTCTTCTGTCAGGTGTCCGCAACTTCGGAGCATTTCCACCAACCTTGGATCTCGGCTAGTCCATTCTAGGAGCAAGGTAAGGGATGGTGGTTCCGGTTCTCCTTATCCCGCACGCAACTGATCGGGATGCGTGGGAGCAGCTTTTCCAGTTTAGCCATCTTGTCTCCTTTTCTCTCATCGTTCGGCACAATGTTGCGCGTCCAAGCCCGGACGGTGAGGTGGACATGTTCCCGTTGCCTCAGCAGCTGCCGGATACGTTTTGGGATATGATCCTGCATCGATGTCCCGACTTGGGGGAATTGACCATTTGCAGTTTTTCGCCGTACACTTGTACATTTGATATCTCGCCCCTCCTGGACCGCAAGGAGAGCGATATTTCGACCTTTCCCCGGCTAACGAACCTCACGTTAGGCTCGTTCGGGTATCAATCCGATTTCACCCTAGGCCCACCATATGATCCCTCGTTTGGACGGTTCCTCGCGCAACACCCCTCACTCACACATCTCCGCCTCTTGTGGAACTTTAGACGATGGATTTCGCCCGATACAGTGCCCATGTCACTGACGTCCCAAGCGCTGCCCCGGTTGGACACGTTTGTCGGGATATACCAGCAGCTGGCGGAGATTCCCGTAGAGCATCGGAGACGGATCCGGACGGTCGATCTCACGTGTGAACCTGTGTATGAGATGAGGGTGGACAAGGTGAGTGAGGTGTTGGCGACCATGAGCGGGATGCGGTCGTTAGATGTGTGGGTGCATGTGGGGGATAATAGGGAGGAGCACGGTCCGTTTTTTGCACGGTTAATCGGTGCGCTTGGGGGATTGGAGGAGATTCATTTTATGTGCACGACGGCGTTTTCCAAGGTGGGTAAAACACTCCGGGCCTGCGTTTGTCTGTGGTTGTGGTTTTTTTGATGAGATGGATGTGGGGACAGAAACCTCTGGACGAACTCCTGACGTATGTCAAGGGGATGCACCAGCTCCGACGGTTCTCCCTCACGAAAGGGCACCGATATAGAGGGGACGAGAGCATGCTAGGTACGGCGGAGCGGATCGTGCGTGCGTGCGGGCAGATTAAGACGGTGAGCGTGCGATGGGCGAGAGAAAAATGCCCAAACCATCTGAAGCAAGAAGGGGTGTATGAAGTTGAGGAAAGCGGGTGGCTGAGCGCGCATGAGCGAGGGATTCCATTTGTAGGGCGGCCTTTCGAGCGTCGGTACCGCCGGCGTCTGCAGACATGACAGGATTGTGACATTTTGTGACTCACTCAACTCAGGTGTGACGTGACAATGACAGGGTGACTTGTGACTCGGGGATTTCCCTAATTCGGGGCGCTCGTAACGCAGCCGCCACCAACCCCAGCAGACGCCCACAGCCAGGAGTCATGTCGGCTCCTGCTCTTGCGATTTTAGACGAACAGCAAAAGTCGGACCAGATTGCGCTGCATGTGTATACGAAGCTATTTCACGTCGTCTATCAGGCCAGGAGTGGCGAGACCGGTGAGAGAGGCTCAACTGTTGAGAGAGGCGTTGAGAGAGGCGATAGAGGTGCTGCTGAAGGCGCGGAGAGACCGGCCAAGGCCAAGACTGACCGCTGGTTCAACCTCGAGACGCCCGACTCTGACTTGTTTCCGCGCGAGCTCAGGGAGGTCTACAAGGCCCTTTCCGCCACCTTCCCGCGTGCCCCGCCACAGCTCTACATCCATGTCCTGCTTGCCGTGCCAGAGGCTGGTGGGTCCCATAGTTCAGGAACGAACAACGTCCTCGTCGCGCTTGCTCAGTCTAATTCTCGCTCCGGGGGCGGTGCGCGTATCAGGATAGAGCCGACACCGCGATACGTCTTGTTGGAGACGTGGGCGATGACCTTTGTGCCCTCCCCACACCCCCTTCCACAATCGCACCCGCACCCGCACTCGCACTCGCCGGCAGCGGCCCAGGGAGACGCCGTCGCTCTTCCGACGATATACAAGCACGGTATCCCCCTGTTTAGGAGCCTCTACACGTTGTTGCGCATCCTGCCTGTGTGGAAGCTGTACAAGCGCCTGAGGAGGAGGACCACAGGACCGAGTAGCTCGCAGCTCAGCATCCAGCTGCATGTCACGGATAGAGATGAGGTGGCGGGCGTGGGCGTGGCTGGGGCGGGTAGTGGAGGAATACTCCTTTTTGGTACGTTTTTTTGGGGGCTTTAGGTTAGAGATACTGATATCGACGTGTATCTCCCTTCCCTCACTTTCTCTCTTTCTCTCTCTCTCTCTCTCTCTCTCTCTCTGTGTGTGTGTGTGTTGTGTGTGTGTGCCCAGGCGCGCCGCCTTCACCTGCCCACCCGCCGCTGCCCACGTTGACCCACACGTTTCCCTCGATACCCCATCCCCTAGGCTCGTTCACGCTCTCGGCGACGTACCTCGAGTCACCGACGTTCCAGCTCGACGACCTCGAGTCGCTGCTCTCGTCCAAGTTTATTTCGTTAGATGAAGGGTTTGTGCCCACGCTGACGAGCAAACCGCGGTCCGAAACCTCGTCTTTATCCACCGAGTCGATCGCGGAGAGGTTTGTGATTCCCCTCGCTGCTCCGGCTGCGGTTGGCATGCGCCAACCGCCATTGGGGGCTCAACAGCTCCATCTGCCTCCCAACCCTGCCATAGGAGGAGGAGGAGGAGGAGGACAATACCAACACAGGTCGGAAGGTTCCGTCTCGGGCAGTTCGTACTCGCCCTCGTCGCCTGCGCTTCCTGCGCTTTCTAGACTCAGATTAGAGTCATCACCCGGACGTCAAGTCAGGTCCCCCTCGTTATCGTCGCCCTCGTCGCCCGTTGCGGGTGTATCGCCTTTACCTGCACCCGGGTCTCTGCCTGCGCCAGCACCGTCGCAGGCACAAAGTTCAGGTTCAGGTTCAGGTTCAGGTTCAGGATTGGGTTTGGGTTTGGGTTTGGGTTTGGGTTTGGGACCTGCGCCGTCTATCTCCGCATTTGGGATGAGGAGGTCGTCCTCCTCTTCGTCGACCCCGCCGCCGCCATTACCTTTGCAGCTGCACACGCATCCGCATATGGGGACTGCAATGCCTATACCGTTTTCTCAGCCGCCTCATTCGCCGTATTCCCAGTCGTCGAGTTTAGGAAGTCAGTCTCACGCCGGATTGGGGTCCCAGGCGCTCCCGATAAGAAGGCCGAGCACGATCAACCCGTTCAAGGCTAATACGGTGTTGGGCGCGAGCCCGAGTGGTGGATCGCCTGCCCCAGCAGGGTCTGGGTCTGGGTCGGGATTGGTTGCGCCTGGGACGAGCGCGGGGTCGATCCATTCCTTGCGGCATACCAGCTCGCCTCTCGGGCCTGGAGGAGGAGACTCGTCCTCTCTTACGCGGTCCCCGCCACATGGCACCTCTCCATTGATGCAGTCACACTCACCTTCGTCGCAGCCGTTCCCTACACAGCATAGCCCGCACCCACCGTTCTCTCCCGTTCCACAGGGTCTGTCTGGCTCTGGGTCTGTATCTGCGCTCGGGCTAGGGGGCTAGGGCTGGGACTGGTGGGTCAGGTTTGCAGGGTATGTTCCTCCGTCGTCGCCTGTGCCTACTCCCGAGCGACTGGGCCATACGCACCCACAAACCCGAGCACAAGCACATTTGGGCCGCAGCAGCAGGGGGAGCTCTTCTGCCACAGTCGTCGAGCGCGCCGACGATACCGACGAGGAAGCGGTATTCGAGCAGCTTTACACATCGGTATGTGAGTTCGGGATCGGTGGGGTCTGAACCGGGTGTTGCTGGGACGGGGGTTGGGGCGTCGCCGGCTGGATCTACTAGTCCGCTAGGGGTGTCTACTGCGTCGAATCCGGGTGTGACGCGGGAGTGGGGAGGGAGGTCTAGCCCAGGTCCTGAAGATGTTATTGGAAAGCCTAGATCTAGGGTGAGTTTTTTTTTTTTTTTTTTCCTTTCTTTGAGAAATTGTCCGTGTTTACACAACCATGTAGAGTTCGTCGTTCCTTGGAAAACGAACAGAGGACGATGATATATCGTTGTTTATGCAAGATATCGAGACGAGGAAACCGTTGAGTGGGAGATGGAGGATGGAGGTACATGAGAGGGAGGAGAGTGGTGGAAGTGGAGGTGAGAGGGAGGATATGGGTGGACAAGGAGAGGAACGGGGAAGACACGCGAGGGAAGCGACAAGCGGGACAGACGGAACGGATAGTGGAACGATGCAAGCGGGGAGTGGGACCCTCGCATTGGAGGTGACGATGAAAGGATCAAAGGGCGAAGGCAGAAGGCACAGTCTATCCCCCATCGTCACGACGATGGCAGATGCACCAAGCGTGGCAGACGCCAATAATGAAGCCAGCGACGGCATGTCATCTCGACGAGCGAGTTATGCGTACCAGCCATACCCGTACCAACCTTCCCCGCTCTCGCCCCGTCCGAGGCCCAAGCCGCAAGCTCAGTCGGTTTCCCCGGTTTATCGGGACGCTGCGCTTAGCCATGCGAGGTATCGATCGCAAGGGTCGTCTTCTCTGCCTGTGGCTACCACCAGCACTAGCACCAGCACTGCTATACTTGACACTGCTGGTACCCCATCGATTTCCCCACCTGGAGCGATACCGACTTCCCAAGCCGAGGTCGAGGTGCGGCTAAAGAAGATGAACGAGACGTTTTTGAAGAGTCTGGCTGGGTTTGGGGATGGGTGGGCGAGCTCTGCGTCTGTGCAGAGGGACGGGGGGCATGGTAGGAGTTTGAGCGAGGGGAGGAGCAAGTCGGGCGTAGGGACCGGCGTGGATACGGGTTCGAGAAGCCCGGAAACGGAACAGTTTGAAAGCCGGGGGAGGGACTGGGACCGCGTTCTGCCTTCAGGTCTCGCCAATCTGAGCCGACATGGATCTGAGGAGGTGATTGGGGCGCTCGAGTTGGGAGGAGGAGGAGGAGGAGGAGGGAGAGAATATTCTTTGGAACGGGCGCAGTTGGCGGCGATGGGATGGGGATGGGGAGGAAGCCCCGAGCTTGATGAGGCATCGCGGGCTTTGACTGACAGATCGACTCGGACTCGATTAGCTCCCTCGAGCCGTCCGCCTTGGCGCCGACGGCTTGCGATGAGGAAGCTTCCTGAGCCCGCACCAATACCGTTTGTTCGTTTCGTCTTTTTTTTTTCTCTTCCTTTTTCTTTAACCTTTTGCGCTTCCTTTGGGTCTTGGAAGGAGGACCATCATCAATCATTGCTAATCTGACGAACGACAAACGGAACGGAACCGCACTTGTTTCCTCTTGGTTTCTCCTCGTTGGTCGGCGCAGGCCGCCACTGGCATCTCATTGCTATATGCTCACCCGACCTGAATCCTTGCAAGCCTACCATGCTATTATCATCTTGTTTCATAGCTGCATCATATGGATATTGACTGTACTATCTTGTATACATGCATGTACTCTACATAAATGCTCCACCTTTACAACCTGCACCGTTATCCATGTTTTTTCGGAACCGGGAGGATCGGATCGGCTCTTGACGGCCTATGCAACGGATAAAAACGCGCAGGGTCAGACACTAACCAGCGCGCTTGCGAATTCGATTCGAGATGATGACCCAGGTCGTTCGAAAAAATATCCATGTATCTAGAACCGCCGCGCAACATTCCCCACGTAAGCAACGGGTCTTGAGCTGGATACGGATAAACCAACAACGTAGGCTAAGGTGTACAACACATTATGACCAGGAGATTGATAAGACATCGGTCCATCATGACAATTAAATCACGAATGTTGTACGTTGGGCATTCCATTCTAAATGATAAAAAACTTGGGATTACACAGATTGTATTTATTCTTTTTGGCCTGTAGTTCGAGTAGCACATGACGTGCACTGACACCTGCTCGTAGTAAAAAATTATATTTTTCATTTACTTTCGGCGTAACGCGGATGGCGTTAGCGGCCTGTGGCTCTTCGCATGCGAAAAATAGACGTATTGTGAACAACCTGAAGTGAATGCATAGACAGTGACGCAAGCAAACAACAACAAACAATTCAATCAATCAATTCGGCCGATGAGAATGTTCTGCCCCCAGCGACATTGGCCGTCCTTTCGCCCTACTGTTCTCATGCCCAAAGTGGACATCGTTTCAAAGGGAGAAAGGCCAAATGGGTTTAACGGCGCTCTATACCTCGTAACGATCTCTGCATCCAAAGGTGTCAGTGAACTCGGACCGTTTGGTTTTTAAATAAACTAGGTTCCGTCGAACACGCCGTTCTCCACTCGGCGAGTTCTCTTTCTGTAACGCAACCACAGATATATAATGCCAAGGCAGTTATCGTCCCAATCCAACCTCATCGAGCCCATGATAACGTAAGGATACGAACAACTGTACTGTTCTCATAATTCGTCGCTAATTCGTCGCTTGTCTGCTTTTCAGCATAACCAATACCAGTACCGGCCCTATAGTATCCTTCCAAAGTTGCGATTCCACTCCGGTGCCAACCAGCCTGGCTGCTGGTCAACCAGCACAATGGTTGTCCCCCTCATACCAAGTTGCTGTTGCATCAGAGGCAAGTCTATCAATAAAGCGACGCTCTTATATACTGATTATATGCAGGTTCCCCACGTCATTCCACCCATGCCACCCATGCCGCCTCCCTCGGTACATCCTGCAATCGCAGTCGCCAACATTGGGACTACAACCTTGGTATTCCAGTCATCGAATACTAACATTGTCCTTAAAGCCGGCAATACTGTAACACTGCAGGCAGGTGCATACAATATCAGTACTGCTGCTGCTGCTCCTACTGCTCCTACTGCGTAATCGTCACGCATTCATTTTGCATGTAAGTCCATAATAATTACTTACGAGATACGATCATTGATTTGACATTAGCGGACCTTCTCCCTCGTGATTCTAGTTTTCGAAGAGATGCTTGCCCGTGTGAAAGATGAAAAGTTTGTGTTTATAACATGGCACATAACGAACAACACATACGTGCGGGGTGCGTAATGTCAACTTGCGGATAGCCATGTCAGTGTATGTATTTGTGGCTATGGAGGTTCGGACCGGAAATAGAGCCATTAGCCATTTCACAGCTGAACTTAGATAAGGAATATAACCGCGGATGTCCCGAATTCACTTCTTATCGATAACAGATACCATGATGCTCTAAACTAGAACCGGATTTGAGGTCAGGATGAAAATGATTCGTGAGAAGAGATGTTTATAATCAGGCGCCCAGGGGCATGTCACCTGACGGTTTCCGTATGGTGGCTTTCCTTTCTGAACCATATTTTCTCATTGTCAATGATAAAGTAGACACGCAAGTGGAAGTCCGGTCCCTGCCAACCGTGTGGCGAACCTACTACAGTTAATTCCCGCTACAACTAGTTCTTGCCGCTTTATGGCCGTCGTTTTTCCCTATCGTCGGACATGGTCATGTTTCAATCGAATGGCGTCAACGCTTCCAAAACTCTGGAATGGGTAGTAAGCATACTGGAATAGATTTCATCCGAGTCCTCACTCTGAAGGTTTCGAACTCGGATAGGTCGAAACCACATTCTTGTGACAATACCCGAGAAGTATCCAGGCATGAAACCGCAACAGTATTTGAGCGATATGACCTTTAGGCCGAAACGCGCATGAAAAACTGTTCTCGTACGTTTCTGATCATGCATCCTTCCATCTTTTAACCGAGGTGGCAGGTCTAAGCATTAGAAATTATTGGATCTTGCCATCGATGCTCCCAATAAAGCAGAATGAATTGGAAATAATGCGAAGATGAAAATAGCTTATGAGAATAGGAGACATACGCGCCATCAACGCGCAGTGATGGCATCCAGCTGCATATACTACGTCTTACTCCATATGTTCAACGTTCTTTTCCCCACTGACCGTTTTCTCACACTCGGCAACAAACTTCAAAGTAGATATTTCCCATCGCACTGTACGACAAACCAAATTGCACCCTGTCCGTTGGTCATCACCAAAAGTGGCACAGGTCATCCCAAGCCCACTGGTGAGCCCCTTCCCTAACGTTTACGGTGAATATTGTAGCCCGTGGATGAAAATGCCACCATGAGTGTCCATGCCAATCGGTTAGGCTCTACCACTACTAATAGTCGGCCATCCTTTCGCCGTATTCCGAAGGTCATAGTCCGAATTTTTGCAATCACACGTCTGAAGTCTAAATATTCTCAACTCGGATGACCTTTTTATGGATTTAGGCTTCACACAAATAATGCCGAATCACAGAAACCTATATAACCGCTGCAACAAGGAAGAGCCAGTCAAATTTACAGCTATCCTCGAACCCTCATCCTTATCCAATCCCATTTATCGGGTCTATGACAACGTAAGTATTTCAATGACAGAACTATCGTCATATTTCATTGCTCGTCCGTTCGTCAGTTTGAACAACATCAGCGACACCCATCTGGCCGCGATACAATGCTGCTGGGCTTCTAGTGCTGTTTCCAGTGACTCAATGGCAACAGCGTTTACACTGGCTCCCGATGCCCCTGCGGTAGGGTCAACGTCTAGAATAGCCCCTGGCGAATCTGCACTATTGATGCACCCCAAGTACACAATCGTTGCTTTACCAAAGGGAGTCGAGGTCGTTAATGGTGGGCAGAAAACCTTGGCACTCAAATCGTCGGATGAGGATGAGGATGAGGTCGTCATCAAACCCGGCAAGTCTGCAACTCTGACAAGTAATAATTACGACATCGACATCAAGGAATGATATCGCCTCCACTGTGTAAGTTCATATAACATTTAATAAGACATCGTTAACGTCTACTAGTATGGAAGGGCGGAGTGACCCTCTAGTCACTGTTTGACATCAGCGATTGATGGTTAACTACGATTAAATTTGTATGACGAAATCGGAGAAAGCAACTGTTTGTTTCGTTCCGCATATCGTGTGTTGAGTATTCCGATGTTGATCTAGTTTGTCGGTGGAAGGGAACTGGCCCAACGAACTACAGTGGATCCGCGGCTCTGATAGATGACAGAAGATGCTCCTGATACAAGAATGACGGATGCCAGGGAAGTGAAAAATGAAAATAGTAACAGTTCATGAGAACAGAAGTTCTGCGGCGATATAGCTGGTTCCATGGAGTGGTCCGCTTTGTTTTTCCCATTGAGAGGCTTCGTTCATCATGATGCTCATCCGGCTGTTATTTGTCCTATCCGCCACGGTCAGATATGGTCGCATAAGTTTTCTCGGGGCTCCTAACCCAAATGGCACTTATTATTAGTTTCCGTGCCTGTTTCCGGAGGTGAAGATGGATGGACACTTGTAGTATGCATAGGCGTCCGCGTAAAGGTTCTTGTCGACGTCCAGTGGCAAATAATTAAACTGTGCGTATGAAGCGACGCCAGCAAACAGTAACATACAACATCCTTTACCTTACTATCAATTCGGCCGACATAAGATGAAAATGAAAATCGTTCATGAACAGGAGCACAGCCACAAGCCCCCCAGCGCCATTGGCTGTCCTTTCGCCCTACTGTTCCCATGCCCAAAGGGGACACCGCTTCAAATGGGGAAAGGTCGATTGGGTTTAACGGTCTACCGAAACAGAATCAGTCGTCAAACAATCTTCACACTTCCCAAAGGTTCCAAAGTTTAAATAGTTTAAGATTCCGTCAGAAGTCTAGTTCTCCACTTGGTGATTCTCTTCCTGTAACGCAACTGCATACAAATAATGTCAGCTGGTGCAACAACCCGCACGGTACAATAATGGCAGTGCAAAGTTTGATGCAGCCTACCCCTTGCTCATCTTACCTTGGCCGTTATCACCACAGAAAGTGAGTGGCACAGATAAATTTCAACTAACATTTACGAGCAGTATCCGAGTCCATGATCAATGATCAGTTAGTCCCTACTACCACTGATATATTGTTAGTTCGCTAAAAAGATTAGGTCACTTGACCGCAATCCCACGTCCAAAAAGTATTCCGAACTCGGATGACCTTTATAGATATCGCCAGCTTCACGTTCTCTATTCGGGTAGGAGTCCGTAGGACAACAGCAAATAATACCAAATCATGGTTGTCTACAAATGAAATGACAGTCAGTCCAGTTTCCGATCATCCTCAAATCGTCATCCTTGTCCAATCCAAGTCATCGAGCCTATGACAACGTAAATATTTCAATAATTTAACTGTCGTCATATTTCATTGGTCGCCGCTCATCAGCGTAACCAACATCAGTAGCCAGCATTTGGCGTACACGCCCATGTTCCAATCCTGCTCGAAGAATTTGGCTCTCAGTGACTCGGCGACAGCGTCTACCATGATGGCTCCCGGTGGCTCAGCGCCAATGCCTACAATAGCTCCCGGTGAATCTGCACCATTGTTACACCCCAGGTACACAATTGGTGCTTTACATGAATCAACAAAGGCCGTGGCAAGTCCTATCAATGATGTGATAGTACTATCTTAATTCTGCGCAGATGAATCGCGACAACACCAGCACCAGCAGGAGCGCAGATGATAAGGGTGTCGAGGTCACGAATGGTGGGCACAAAACCTTAGTGTTCAAGTCTTCAGATGAGGATGAGGATGATGTCGTCCTCGACCCCGGCGAGTTAGCGACTTTGCAAGGTGAAAAATATGACATCGATATCAAGGATACCTAATCTCCATCCACTCTGTACGTCCATAACATCCAATAGGACATAATATAATTTACGTCTATAGCAGGACGAAGTGACCCTAATCATTATTTGACATTAGAGATTGGCAGTCAGTTTGAGACTTTGTATGACCGAATTGAAGAAAGTAACTATTTTGAGCAAGTTTGTTGTCGTCATTGAAGGGAACTCTCTAATTCAATGCTCCAGACCCCGTCGGAAACTACAGTCCGCGGCTCTTATCGATGAGAGAAGATGGCTCCCGGTAAAATATGAACGTGGTGAAGATGAAAATAGTTCATGAGAACAGAGAGCACCAGCTGGGTGCCCTGGGGCATCATGACAAACTTACTCCTTAAGGCCGCTTTGCCTTTCCCATAGACAAGCTTCGTTCGTCATAATGCTCATTTGGGCGTGATTGTCTTATCTGCTATCGCCAGATGTGATTGATATAGTCGTATCATAGGCCTTCTCGGCCTATCGGCCCTCCTTTCGCTGACTCGTACATCAATAGGAAAAATGTTTTATTCTACTCTCGGCGAGTGGATAGTACACATACCAAACAGATTCACCGGGATCTATTTGCAAGTCGGCCGCGGACAGTCCTACTTGAGTGAAATATCAGCAATCGTGCTCTCTTCGTCCAATTCCATCTACTCGATCGACAACGTAAGCATACCAGTACTAGCTGGATTCTTCTCACCAATGTAATGTCCAAAACCTTCTTATTCAGATCTTCGATTGGGGATGGGATTGTCCTCGGGGGTGGCGGGACTGCCTATCTGGGAGATGAAAAATATGACGTCTCTGTCGAATAATTGACATATTTCCATCCACTGCCTATATGAGGATACAATCATGAATCTGACTGACTAGCCGCAATCAATGACGAAATTCTAGAAAATCACCCTTCTTCTCCCACTTTTACCCGCGCCTTAGGTGGATTGGAAATGTTAGTATGCTTCCCAATCAGTGTAAGGCCCGCAGCCGCTTTGAGATTCTAAGTTTCATGTACTCTCGCGCAAATCCAATCTTTTTTGCGCAGTCAGTCATGATATGGTATTCTCTTTAGAGGGTGCCGATGGATGGGGATCGGGCCTAGATCAAGATCATTCCACCTTTTCAGTTTACTCCAGAGCACGGTGACGGTGATACATGTACACTCCCTATATCATAAAACGAGATATTTCAGCGCGAGTGAGCGCGAGTGAGAAGACGTAGATATGGCATCAAGGATCTCCTTCAGTATTCGCCCTTGGTGCAAATAATCAATGAGGAGAGTCAAAAAGGCAGCCATGCACATCCAGCCGATCGGGACCAAAAGAGGATGTTTGGTTGGCACCTGGATGAAACCGATAGAGACCCTCGACCGTCCGGCAGAAGCGTAGCTACCTGCAGGAGTGAATCGTTGAAACATCCGTGACTGATAGGACGCGGCCAAGCGACCTGGACAGAAGTAAGGGGATATAACTGTACGCGAACGCAGGGAAGACTGCGGCGTACCTTCTCGCACTCTACCTGTCCCTAAATCTATGCAAACCAGTGCCGCGAGGAGGAGGGCTTGCGGGATGAATAACACGATGGATAAGAGGATCTCAATTGGGAAACCTAGGACAATCGCCAAGATGAACAAAACGATAGCGGTGGAGCACTCATGCGCGATGACAAAAAGTAACACTGTTGTTCAACGTCGATATTGATATTAATCACTTCTGGCAGTTGGACAGTAATGAACTGCATGATGTAACGTAGGAATCCCAGGGCAGCGTCAAATACTAACACGCCACACACGAGTCGACCATTGAACACGTTCCACATCCTGAGAAGAGGTGCGTCGCAAACCTTGTTGTGAACTTGTGTGGCCCGAACGATTCCAGCTAGGATATACTGGAAACCACGTCCATGGCAGTACATAGCCTCCATGACCTTATGCCGCAACTCTGAAGAGGTCCGCGAAGGCATCTGGTCCGCGAAGTTCGTGGCATGCACTTCAAAAATAGGTCCAACGCATCGGGAAATCGACCACGATTGGTTGTTCCATTTATATCGACTTGAAAGCGTTGCGGCAAAGTCCGTCCGCATACCATCCGAGATATACGCCGTGTTTCAGATTGATTAAGATGCGCTGAAGGTACCGAATCGTAGACATGACCAAGTTCCTGTTTTGAAAGGCTTAGATAGTTACCTTTTGGCACCGTACTAAAGCTGGAAGACTTCTTGCTCACGGTAGAGAAGAAAAGAAGGCTCTTGGTCTTGACGTGGACAAATGCTTTCAAGAGATATGACGGTGACGGTTAGACAGCGGAAGTCAAACTGATATCGATAGAGGCGGGATTTGCGGCGGTCCCTGAATCTCACAGCACATCATCATTATTCTAGTCTACGTGCAGAAATATACACCACGCTCAGATTCTAGGCGGGAGAATCTACGGAGAGCGGTGGACGGAACCATACGTACTGATAAACACGAGAAACAGCAACGTAGTTACATGATCTGTACCATAACAACGGGGAGACTTTTCAGCGCAAGGGAGGGGGCTTGGAAATGGCCTCAAGCATAGCCTTCAATGCTTGTCCTTGATGCGAGGAATCGACGAAGAGGGCTATCGATGCAGTCATGCACATCAAGCCGAGCAGCAGAACAAGAGGGGGCATAACGGGGATCAAAAATCTGATGGCTGTTCTTGAATGTCTCCTTGCCAACCAGCCATTCACCGGAGTAAACCCTCCATAAATCTGCGACTGATAGTTGGCAACCAAACTACCTGACATGATGTGAGCTGATATATTGTGCACGGATGCAGCGAAGAGAGCGTAACGTACTTGTTCTTACGTAGGTTAACCCGATCCCGATGCAGAAGAGGATCGCAAGGAAGACGAGTTGTAAAACGAGCAAAAAGATGAATAAGAGGATTATGAGTGGGAAACACAAAATGATCGACAGGACAAGCAAGCTGATCGCGATGCCGCGTTCATTATCGATGGCGAAAAGCAGGACTGGTGGCTCTTAATAACGATATCCGGGCCGTGTTATCTGCTCTCACCATATTGCAGTACGACTAGCATAACCTGCCCGACTTGTTGATAATCGATATTCTTGATCATTTGGGGCAATCGGAAAGTAATAAACTGTACGATGTATTGCAGGAATGCCATGGCGACATCGAATCCTAATGATGTTTCGCGCTAAGAGTCCACCAACGCATACTACAGATGGAAAACGTAGCACACCTTGTTGTATGGCTCGTAGGATTTCAGCCAGAACATTGTCGTAATTGCCGTCGTCGACATCATAGCGGAACACGGCCGCCATGACATTCTGTCGCAGTTCTGATGAGGCCAACGAAGGCATCTCTGGCAAGTGCAGAGATCGTGAGAACTGCCAGTGGAGTCATGTCACACCTGCGTCACGCTGCGAGCGGCACCACCTCCACCGCGAGGCCGCATCGCCATGCACGGACTCCGAACCGGTCCAACACCCATGTTCTACTTAAGTAGGTCATAAGGACAGGCAACATTGAATATATTTATTCTCTGCACCATGACACCTGGGAAATATATCAAGGAGGTGAGGGTATGGATATGGCTTCAAAGACCTCCCTCAACGCTCGTCCTTAATGTGAGGAATCGACAAAGCGGCGATAGACGCAACCATCCACACCCAACGGAACAGCAATGAAATAGGGTGCACTATCTGGACCGACTCGAACCAACTATTAACCGGAGTCAATCCTCTATAAGTCCGCGACTGGTAGTTGGCAACATAGCTACTTAGACAAGATGTGAGCCAATGGGCAGCGTTGATAAATGGAACTCGCTCCCCCCCCCTCACTTCATTCGTTCCGACCTCTAGTATCGAGAGCATGACAACTCGAAGAATGTAGAAAGACACCGACCAAGAATTGCGAAGATGAGGAAAACGGTAGCGATGGCGCGCTCATGAGCGATGGCAAAGAGTAAAACTAGTCTCCCTCAATGACATTTACTCGAATCATGTCTTCAGCTTTCGCCATGTTGCAGTACCGTGACAATGGCCATGTCCTTTCCAATTCGTTTAGAGTGGTATTGGATCGCATCGGGCAGTTTGACAGCAATAAACTGTACAGAAATCCAAGGACGACGTGAAATTCTAACACACCGTGCAATCGACCAGTACGCACTGAGAAAAAACACATTACACACCTAGTTGTATGGCTTGAAGCATCTTGGCAAGGTAGTTGGACGGTAATGAACTGGAAAACATATCGTAGTAATCCAGGGCGATGTCAAATTTTAACACGTCAGCTACCTGTCCGAGGCAGGATCCGGTCTCCCTGCGCACGAATCCCAAAGAAAAAAAAAGCTCTCAATTCGTACAGGTGCTCCAGAGCGATTAGGCTGAGTCGACATTAATTGCAACGTCATTCAAACGTTCATCACAATGCAACGCGATCAAGCGGCACCTGAATCTGACCTCAAAACACGATGGAACCCGCCATGTACCGAGTGACCAGAGGTGGAAATGGCCGAAGACTTGGTGTCTGCGCGACTCGCCGAAGGATCGCAGCAATTTCCTAATGGACGCGCGGCGCGAGACAGCGAACGGGCCGCTGCCAAAACTATCCAATGAATTAGATGGTTGTAGGCAGTCGCGGTCTAGTCGCCGTGCAGATCGTATCTGATACAATAAAACCAATCTCGCCGTCGAAAACCCATATCATACCGATAATCCTCTCTGGCCTAGGTGATTCTCGGTCGCTTATCCACGTGGCCGTCCGTGTCTTCTTCAGGTAATACTAATGCCAACGTGAGTTGGCTCGCTATAATGTTGACCAATCAATCTCACCGAGCTTTTCCAATCTTTTCATACCACTCCTCAGCACTTGTGTTATAACCCCTTCTTCGCATCTTTGTATGATTTGGGGATCATCTTCGACATCATAATGATACGAAGGATGTAAATAGTACTTTGTAAGATCAGTTATCCCAGTGGGAGCTACAAAAGTGTTAATTAATCTCTCGGTGGGACGGACTCGCCTTACTTTGCAACATTGCATCTTTCGCAAAGTACATGCGGGCAGATTGTCCAAATTGTGAGGACATCTTCACAACACGATACTTGTTTCCAACCTTACCAATGACGACACAGGGCGTGTAAACTCCATATTTAGCCTTGAGCTTATCATCCTATTGGAAAGCCTTGTTAAGACACGGAACTCGTCCGAATATGCTAACAGAGCCTACCAAATCCTGTGGGCGTATCCAGTAAACCCCGCCGAGAAGGGGAACACCTTGGCCCGCAACCCATCCATCCACCATTCTTGATGCTGCTACCAATCTAGCCAAACCTTCTTCTTTCATTATTGTTAAAAACTCGTTGCCACTCCGAGTCCATACCCGCATGATTTTCGGATCACCTAATACCTCATATCTTTTGTGGGGAAAGATATAGTAGTTTTGTAAACCGACCACCGCGCCGCCCGGACCGCTCGCTACTACACAATTCTTAATTAATCTCTCTGAGCGACAGAGAGTGGCCTTACTTTTCAGTTTAACATCGCTGTCAAAGAACTCCATGGCATGTACTGGTTTTTCACCGCTCAACGTCCCGCGGGAAATCCTTATGACATGCCACATGTACTTGTCTCCAACCTGGTTGAGCCGACGGAGGATGATACAGGGCATCGACTTGTAAATCGCCTCGCTCTTGATTCCCTATCAGAAAATGTTGCCAAATATGTACCACTTGTGCGAATATGATAACCAAGCTCACCAGACGTGACGGGCGTATCCAGTAAACGCCGCCAAGCTTGGGCCCATTTTGGACCAATTCATCCCATCCGGGCACAAGTCCAAATGACAGCGTTACCAATATATCCAGATTAATTTCTGACATGACCCGCAAATCCCAGTCGTATAATCCCATGACTTCCGGGCGACCCTCCACATCGTAGAGCTCTTGGGGATCGATATAGTACCTATCTAAACTCATTGGCACACGGCTAGTGCGCGCTACAATCGTTAACTAATTTCTCTGTGTGATGAAGACTGGCCTTACTTTGTACCTTTGCAAGTTTTCCAAAGAACCGCGTTGCACGAAGTGCATCTCGAGGCCTTGATTTGGATTTATGTGAGTGCATCCTTGCAACACGGTAAATGTTCCTTTCAGAATGGAGCCTAAAGAGGATGACGCAGGCTCCGCGATTACCAGAAGGCTCGCCCTCGATTCCGTATCGGAAAATCTTGTCAAGGCATGCCACTTGCATGAATATGATAACTAAGCTCACAAGGCTTGCTGGAGTTACCCAGTAAAGGCCACCGAGCCAAGGCCTGTCATCTTCGCCCGTCCACCCTAAAGTCAACTTGCCCGGTCTAGCCACCAGGATGTTCAGGAAAAGAACCACGTAAAGAAGCAACATCCTGCCAGCGCTTGCTCAATAAACTTTTAAGTCAAGTCAATATGAAGAGAGGAGTGTCAACAACCCTGCGACATATCAGCCTTTATCAGTTGTCCCTGAAACGCAAAGGCCTGTGTGACGCACTTGGCAACGTAGATAATTCCGTTTGTCCACTTCGTGACATGGATCACCCTAGGGTCTGGTCTCAGGCAACAAGGCATCTCGCGACGATCAACTTGATCAAGCTCGTTGGGACTTAACCATGGATGCGGATGCTCAGCAAGGTGTGCCGGAAACAAGAAGCCTTCCTCGGGGCTGACACAGCCGGGATTGCAGGGACATGACCCGTGTAGATTGGGAGTGAATGGCAAATGCATAGCAAAGGCGCGCCTTTTGTGGAACCTGATAGAAAGCTTGATATATGTGGTAAGCAGCTGTTACAAAATAAATTGTGATACGTAGCTATATTTGACTAGATTATTTAATTAACATGTCCTAAACACGGCGTAGCCTAAATCGCAGAGGTGGGGGTCGGTCGTGGTGGGCACAAGTAAAATCATATCCAATATATAGACATGCACACGTGACGCGTGACGCGTGACTCGGAATTACGTATCACGTGACCAGGCAAATGCCAATCTCTTTCCAACTGACCCCACTATTCGTAATAGAATCTCGATTTCATATAAGCTCAGTAACTTGGCGAGAATGTGGCAGGTTCACAGTAGTCGCAGTCACGTTTTGAAGATCTATTTAGTTGTAACAAGACCACAAGAACAGGACTACATATGAGAATCAGGGATCAGGAAATCAGCATCACTATATATGCACTGCCATCCATGAAGCCAGCGTCATAGGACAAATATCAGACAGCCCAGAGGCAGGTGATCTGACTCCAGGGCATGGTATAGCCAATTTTAGAATGTATAAAGTAAATAAATATATCAGCAACGTCAGTGCTGACATTAGACTGTCCATGACTCCTTTGTTATTACCAAGGAAAAAGCAATTCCGGTACGGGGAATCGAACCCCGAGCTGCCGCGTTCAGACTTGAATGAAAGGCGGCAATGTTAGCCATTACACCATACCGGACTTGTTATGGCGCTTACATTTTCGGATTTATCGACAATTTATGGGCGCTAAACCCATGTTCATATTTGCATTTGTTGACTCAAAAAAGGTCTTTATCTGGGGCGGCCTCGAGTCCCACCCCTCACACGCCATTCCCTCTTATTACACCAATAGTGAACCTACCAAAACGCAATCGACGGCACGCCGGAGCATCGGAGTTCCGCGCTGGAAATCGATCTCTCTGACGCCCGTTCCTGATTTATAGAAAGATCTTTGGCCGTTTTCTCAGACAGCGTTGATTCGTCTTCGCGGGCGAGGGAAAGTATAAACATGTAACGACCAGCCACATAAACGGCGAAAAGACGAGAACGCACCAATTTTCCCCTTCTCCAACGCTGACAGTATAGCAACTCGTACCGCTTTGTACATTTCCATTGGGGGCATGGTGGTGGAATGTTGTTGCGTTGACAGAGCGTGTCCACAGCAATGTTAGAAGAACTAAAAAGGTATGGCAGTGCCCATCATATTCGAAAAAAAGCGAAAATCGCAAGGTTTCTACCGAGGAAATGTAACGCTATGAATCTTTCAAGTCTCTCAGCTGTGCTAAAATATCAATAAACGTTGTACAGGATTAAACAGCAATGGTGCAATAGTGTATCTTTCAAGCACAATATCATCTTCGTCTAAGTCACCTTTCTGCGTGGTAAGAATCCTTTCACGGTAAGACTTAATATGCCTACCTCGAAGGGCATACATCACAACGGCCTGACTCACGGGCCATGTAACGATGCCAACACCACCGCATTCAACGCCGCGCTTCATTTTCTTTGCCATCTCGTTGGCAGATGCAAACTCGAACGCAGGGATGATGCTTCCTTGCCCTCGCATCTTAGCCGTCATGCTTGTGTCAATGAAACCGGGTGCAACAGTGATAACTTCGATGTTATGCTCGAGCGCAAGAATTCGTAACGAGGGTGCAAAAGTATTGATAAAGGCCATTGTCGAAGAATACGAAATCATGTTGGCAGGGTTAAACAAGCCTGCCACCGAGCCTACGATGCACTATCGATGACAGTTAGACGGCAAAATACATCGAGGAAACGACACTCACGATGCTGCCATACTGTCGAGGCTTCATAGACGCGAGCGACGGAAAGCGGAAGGAGAGGGTGTAAGACAAGGGCGGGATGCGACGAAAGAAAGAGGACATGGTGGTGGCAATGAGCAACAGAGCGACGGGAGGGCGCGTTTATATACCACCGCGCGAACCCTCTGGTCGACGATCGTCGATGGCGAAGATGACATCATCTCTCAGAATACTGCATACGACAGTAAAATTGCACTTATGTACAGCATCCATGCGTACGTAGAAACGAATGTAATGATGAACACATATGCGATAGGTGGGTGGTGTGCTCTGGCGAAAAATGCTGAGGAAGGGTATACATACATAGTTGGTGCTTCATTATGATATTTTTCGTCTCTTCAACTCGCACGCCTCAGATGAGGTCTCATCCCCCTTCAACATACGCTTTTCTCGCCTTGGAACGCCAGCCAACATACGCTCCACACTTTCCCCCAACTCCAGGGTCACTCTTGCATTGTCAAAGTCCAGTCTCCGCAGCACCGGATGGGTGGGGCCCAAAAAGTCATTGATTCTATCAATCGCGGCGCCCGCGCGGCTATAATGGAGCACGTTTGCGATGGTGGCGTGGACTTGAAGGAAACGGCTGGAAGGCGCGGGTACCGCATGATGGGGGTGAGGGGCGACGCGGTCTCGTAGGCGTGGGATGTCGCACAACTCATTGATGGCGTGCTCGTACGCCACAGTAACATATTCGTCAGGGACCTGTTCAGGGGTAAGACAAGAAACCATGCACATGTCAAGTCTAAAATTAACCTCAGTTGGCCCTAACGCAAACAGAAATTGCTGAAACGAGAAGCCTACGTCCACTTCCATCGCTATCGCATTGGCGGAGGATTCGAGTTGGTCCAAAAGTGCTTGTTCTTCATTGAACGCTATGGGTGCATAGTGTTGTAGGATATCCCAGCTCGTCTCTGTGAAATAGTCGTACTGTAGAGTTCAATTGAGCAGGGTCAGTCTTTACCATAAGCGAAAAAACAAACAACGGACTATATTCCGTTTCGATTCCTCCAGATGACTCTCGATCCTTGCCGTCCTGGGTAATATGCAGGCATAGTCCAGGCTGGCTTTTGGGACATGATGCCGCCGCGCTCTACACCAATCATACACCCCCGTAACCAGGCAACGGTTCCCCTCTCGCTGCATAACCTGGCCAAATGTTAGTTAAACCAAACTCGGAAATCTCTCCGCATGATATATACCTCTTCGCGGATGAAATAATCGTGAATCTCGTCATTTGTCGCAAACATGCCATCGGCGCCCGCCGACTTGACTATACGGGATCCAATTAACATGATATCGAGGGAACAAGATTATATTACGACTCACACGTCCAGAACAAATGACCAAACCAATTAATCGCCAGTTCACGCATATTCTCCGCCGTTTCAGGACTGCTCCACTCTTTGACGCTACATCCGGTGATGGCGCTTGCAATGTATCGGCGACTTGACGCCGTTGGCGCGCATTCTAGCATGGTCCGCAAGAAGAGGTCGAGGTCCAATCCGAACCTCCGCAGCCATTGTGATTGAAACTTGGGTGAAGAAGAGACAGCGCTAATGAGAAGCAGAGCTTGCTTGACAAGCTCCTTCGTGTTTCGCTTCGACACGTAGCGCCTGTTGATATGATCGATGAATGTAACAGAGCCAATGCTCGAAATCTGCAGTGTGGTGTCCATAGAATGTAGAGGAAAGAGAGAAAGAGGTACATACCATGGTCCAGAAGCGTCTAATGAACAGCGGAAGTAGATGCTGTAGGATGAGTGACGGTCAACAATCGACATAATGTAATTCGTATTCACCGCCCGATTTGACTAGTGTGATTGGGTATAGTGTCGAGTTGCCTGGACACGGGGAGGCAAAGATTGGCGCTATAAGTAAAACCAGACCGAGTCATGGGTCGGGTGACACTTCCCACATCTAATTCTGTTTAATTAATGAAGTGCTAGAAGAGAGGCGTGCGTGCTGAAGGCTGAATTGGTTGTGAGATACTCCGGTTCTCATCGTCGCCGGCTTTTCAGTATTTTACTTGCACGTCGACCAAGACAGCGCTTAAAAGCTGAGCAACTGAGCAAGACGGCGTCGAGTGCAGCTTCTTGCACGCAGGGCCGGAGTCAGTGCACAGCCCGGGCGTTTCGCTCTTTCGTCATCATCGGCGCTGAAAATTTCCATTTCACCTGCAATGCTGGCCTCAACCTCAACTCTCGACGAGCCCCCGTCGCCAGCCAGCACACTGGGCCCAGCAACACCCACAGCACACCACCCAGTCGCCAAATCGACGAGCAAGCTCGAGCTGCTCCACGAGCACCACCACCACGGCGAAATCGACATCGAGGCTGAGATCCGGCTCTACGAAACCCTCGTCTCAGTGCGTGCACATGGTTTCGTCTTCCTTTCAACAATGTCGTAACGACAGCTGTGCCAAGGATTCATATCGAGATGATCGTTCCCATGTTCCTGGCCATGTGCCGCCACCGCGTCAACCATCCCCCTTCCATCCACCCTCCGTCTACTCCAAGGACATATGGCTGCAAGACAACTCGGGCGCCTCTCTCGCTTTTACCCAGGACGTCACCATCGCAGGCTGGACCAGCGTCGGGGACCATCGGGAAGGCGCATACGTAGGTCCGTACCTTTTCATTCCCCCTAAACTCATGAGCACCCTCTCATCAAAAGTCGATCACCAGTCTACGATTGCGCAATCAGGACAAAAGAAGCAAGTCTTCGTTTCTTCCATACAGCCAACGTTACTGACAGATTCGCGCAGGGCACCACCATTCACAAACACAAACGGTTTAGTGCCTTTGTGGAATTACGGAAAGCTCTTCAACAATCTTTACCAGTACGTCATGCTGTCATGCGACCCTCTCACATGTTCACTTCATATAAATCGTGACATAAGAGTTACCTAATGACTTCTATCCCCCCTCTGCCTCCGAAAACTCCCTTTGCACGCTTCCGCCCTGCCTTTCTCGACCGCCGTCGTCAATACCTGCACTACTGGCTCTCCGCAGTGTTGCTCCACCCAGAGATCGGCGCCTCGACACCAGTCAAGAACTGGGTTATTGACTGATCAAATCCAACCTCTTTCGGTATCGACTGACGGTGTGACCGTCAGTCTTGTTGCTATGTATGGTCCAAGCTTCCTCAATCAGTCTAAGTATGCATCAACGCCACCAGCCGCTATCTAATCGACCCACGAGGTCGTAAGTTTTGATACTTCCTTTCTGTCGTTCTAGAAGATAACCTCGCACGTTCTTCGCAGCTCTAACTATGCAAGTATTTATCAATTGTAGATATGTCCTATAACGATATCCATAAACTGATTATCTGTATGTATGCGCAGCGGTAATTTGTTGACATTCCAATAATGGTAACGACGGAGACGACAGCATGCACTAGTCTGCGACGCAGAGCTGTGCGAATCCGACCGCCGGACCCGACAAATCAAACACGTTTTTCAAGAAGCTATCAACATCATGATATGGGTTAGCCAAGTGACTCTCATGAACTGTAGGTTACTAACGTCACCTATCACCCAACAACCGTCACAGCCTATCATTTCCAGCCGTCAACTCCTCTGCCCCGAGAGATCCCACTGTGAACTGCCATTCGATTCCTGTACTGTATCAGAAGCGCTCGCGATCAGGATATACTTTGTGTCAAACAAAAAAAAGAAAAGTGGGTGGGTAGCGCACTTGGCATCACTGACCTTCTATTCCCTCTCATTACCTCACCCAAATCTCACGTCAGGTCTCCTCCCATCACACGGGAACACACATAGTACCCATCCCCGGCTCCTTTTTCCAGTTTGCTTCTCGGGACCACCTTGTACACAGCAGACGGGGGACCCCATACATGTACGACGTCTTCCCTTGTGGTAGACCCAATACATTCAATGCAGCAGCCACGTATTGATCGTGGTTCACTTTATACGGTCACCCTGTGCCGCGCCGACAGTTATGTTACCAGTCCACAGAATATCTGGTCCTGGTCGACAAGTGGTTGCTCCAACATGCGAAAGAATAACAAACGAAATACGAGGATTATTCTTACCACGCCTAGAGTTAGATTGGGTACAATATTGCAAATCACCCCCTGCCGGAACTTGTTTCTGGTAATCAGCTTCGAACGCACTCGGAGTCCTTCTCATTCCTAGGCAGTGGGTTAGGATGGGCGGACGTGTAGTACAGCGCGAGCACCGCTGTGATGTACCCTATCAATACGGGTTTTTACACAACATAAGTTAAGGTTCAGATTGAAGCGCCACTGGAAGTTATTAAGTCCTTGTCGTCGCGATGGCCGGTTGCGCTTGATTTTTGACCTTGACTATCATTTAGCGATGCTCTTACTTGTTTCTTTGAGATTTCCTTTCGCGGTTGCATAGTATTCGGTTTATGTTGCAAGATGCCGCGAACCCGAAGGTTTGAAGGCGGGTGTGTTTTTCGCATGGTCATTTACTTCTCAAGTAAGTATGCCAGTGGGCCATGGCATGACGGCCTTGACATATTGGCTAGGCTGATAAAAATCAGCTGCTTAGAAGGAAACTTCACTTACCGAGCAACATGACACGACTTCGGGAGCTTGAGATCGTGCCACCATCATCAATGGAAACACAATTGATTTCATGACCTAATGCAGGTTACGCGCGACCAGTTAAGTATGGCTGACGACATTTCGAGGTCTGTACGGTTCCTCCAGGTACCGCTTCTCCTCGTCTGTCAACGTGACATGTACCGATTCTGTCGAAAGTTCACATCAGGTTCAATCCACGCTCTGAGCACGACGAACGAAACGTACTGATAATATCTTTCAAGTTGTCTTACAGAACTTGTGCCCACAATGGGCGCCGTCACAGCTATGAAGCGTGATCAGCCAGTTTTCGGAGTCAGAAAACTAGTAGAGAGCAGCGTACCATCGTTCGCCATGATCCAGGCAAGCGCAACCTGCACCATGCCGATATCCCTTTTTCTTCGCAATCTCCTGGACACGCTCAACGATCGCGCCCGTCTCTGTCGATTTAAGGCGTGCAATATACCTGCAGAAATGTCAGCAGTTATGCCAAAAAATAAATGAAGGGATCACACCGATCTGTCTCACCCCGCTTTGTGCTCACATGAGCCGGTCGAGCGAGGACCCCACGGGCAAGGGGGGACCAAGGAATTGAGCCGACGTCAAAATGCTATGGCGGTAGATCGATGAGAACATGAAAAGAGACAACTGAATGAATCAAACCTTGAGCGTAGGGAACATTTCGCGCTCCTCTTCTCGGTAAAGGACATTGTAGTAGTTTTGCATAGAGATAGATGGTGTCAACTTGTTTGTGATGGCATAATCTATTCTGATTTTACAATTTGATGCGTTGTAGGAATGAGAGATGTTTTACTCTGCATGGCATGGACTAGAGGATGTATAGGAGGTTAGCTATTTCGCAAGAAGTGCAAACAGGTTGAAGGTTTACATTGCCAAGCCCAGCATGACGACATGCCAATGTACCCAATGTTAAACAAACCGTCTCTTCGATCGGGGTATTTTTGTCCAAGCGATGACCTGAATAACATCGTTACGAGTGATCAAGAACCACGTCATGTAATCACGCACATTGTAAAACGTCGATATAGTCCAACTGGAGTCTCTTCAAACTCGCTTTGACAGAATCAAAGATGTGCTATACGATACGTGAATACCTGTAACAACAAATATTCATACAAAGAGAATATCACCTTGCGACTGAGACCATATTGGTTAGCGTATTCAATATCGTCGGGGTTCCCACCGCTCGTGAGAGCGAAGGTTCACGGGGTAGTAAACCTGTCGAGTTGCTCATTTTTCAGCTGCTAAAGGGAGATGGCCTACCTTGGTCATGACAACGATTTCCTCGCGGGGAAAATTAAATTCTTTGATTGCCTTTCCAAATATGACTTCTGATTGACCGAACGAGTAAAGCTTCGCAGGTGAGTTGATTTGCAGTTACAAGGTGGATAACAAAGCATGATGCTCACGTTGGCTGTATCGAACGTATTTATCCCAGCATCGTAGCAATGAAATTTACTCGCATAATGAGACGAAACACGTACGCAGCTTTGATCAGCTTGAGCGACTCTTCTTCCGGCAAAATCCACTCCTCGATATCGGGCGTACCAAAGGACATACATCCTAATATAATCTTGGAGACCTTCAGCCCCGAATTGCCCAATCGTACTTTATTCGACAGGCCCGTGTATGACGACGCCTGATCCGGGGGCGGCACAGTGATAGATGTAGACCTCAGCAAATAGCGAACGATCAAATATAGAATTGACTGGTCATTCGGCTTACGTGGCTGATGAATTTGGACTGGTTGGGAATTCTGGGCGAGGACTGGACAATGCCGAGCGACGCCCCAGCACATCGCCGTCATGCAATCGTGCAACATTTTTAATATTGTTGGGATCGACGGATCGACGGCTAACTGTTGAACGACCTTCACCCCAAATACCCCTAAGTATAGCCTTCAACACGGCTATCACCGGTTTGACCCTTAGAGGGTATTTTCATTTATATTTTCTTTTATTTACGTATATTTAATTACAGTTCTATACACAAATATGTACATACACTAAAAGTGTATATAAGACCTGTAGATAGAGAATATACGTTCAGTTGCTCTTTCTTGCTTACCAGCATGTGAGTATCTCCTCTCTATGAGAGTAAAGACCTGGAGAGGTCTCTGGTCACTGTCTCTGACAGTGATACAATACTCAAAACACCTGGAGAGGTGTCTGGTCACTGTCTATGACAGTGATACAATACTCTTGTCATCACAGACGTATGACTCTATGTCTAACGAACATATGAGCTCATCGTTCATAACAGTGACGACCACTGAGACAAACTATGTCTGACGGACATATGATTGCTGCTCAACAGGTTATGGGCCCCGATAAGCCCGTCATTGTTGTCAACGATGACAAAACATGTCTCAAGGACATGATCAACGACGATGAAAAATTTTCACTTTTTTCAAAATTATTTTATATGAAACAATACGCTAATAAAACATGTTTCATAGATAAAGATATCATACACCATGTCGTCCTCAAAAACTTCCACTGGCATCGACTCCATCAACATCTTTTCTGGCATCGATTATCGTGTCTGGGCAGAAAGGATGAAATCCTATTTGCTTCATATCGGATCTTGGGCTATCATTAATGATTCATTTCCGAAACCATCTCCTCCTGCCGAAGCCACCACCGCTACACTTACTGCTGCTGCCGCCACCGAGTATAAAAAGATCTTCGAGAATGGCAAAAACTCAACGACTCCGGTCTTGGTGCTTTACGTCTTAAAGTATCAGATTCGATTAGGCGACATATAGCTGCAGAAGACGAACTTCTCAAAGCGTGGACAACGCTAGAGAATAGCTACAAAAAGACGACTCCAGCACTCATTTTTGAACGTTTCCAAAAAGCAGTTAAATTTCAACTTTCAGGAAAAGATCCCGTTCCTGAGATTGAAAGACTAGGCTCGTACTTTTCGCAGCTCAGGGAAGACAAAGTCGACATTCCTGATTTCATGCAAGCTCTTATACTTGCAGCCGCTCTTCCAAAGAGTGGACCGCTGTTTCTACAGCAATGTTCCAGCTATATGGAACAGATAAATTCACATTCGAAACAATCTCTGATTCCATCATTGGAGAATATTGCAGAGGATATGCGATGAAACAGCAGTACAACTCGAGAGAAAAAGCAAATAAAATCAGCGGAGTTAAAAGAAAAGAAAAAGATGCGTCATGGAATAATCAGAAAAAGGATGACGAAAATCAGCGTCAGGGTTCTGATGAATCCAAAAATCAAAGACCTCGCTCTCGCAAGGGCTTTAGAGGCAAGGGAAAGAAACGCGCCCAAGAAGCAGACGTTCCTCCTGAATCTGATCAGGAGCAGAATGCTGTCGAGATCATATCTCCGGCTCTTTCTATTGCGGCTAGAAATATACAAGCTCGCATGCATCCATCAGCTACCCGATTCACGGGTCAGTCAAAATATGGAAAAGGAACATGGCAACGATCTATAAACACTAGATCTCGCCGATCGCCTTGGCGTCACACCAACAACGGAAACGTTGAAAATACTTGACACCGTCACAAAAGATGAATTATCTTTTGAACCACCTCCCAAACGCAAAAGATCTGACATAGATCTTGATTATTCAACTGTGGGAGATCCATATGACGTTTTGGAAGAAACGTTATTTGATAATGGTGAAAAAGATTACGACATCCCAAAGGATCCGTTTGACGATCAAATGGATCCTCTATTTGATGACGATGCTGTAAGCCTTGGTGACGAGTTAAGTCATTCATTTGTCAATAGAGAAACTACTAAACACTCTTCACAGCGACATGGTAGTATAAATGTATATAACGAAAATATACATTATTTTTCTCATTGCAATAATTGTGTGAAATGTAAAGAAAATGAGTCGTCATGGATCTTAGATTCAGGAGCATCATTACACTTTACTCACAATCAAAATGACTTTCTATATTATCGATCGCTAATTGATAAAAGGTTTGTACAAACCGCTGCTAAAGGTAAAACTTTACAGATATTAGGCGTAGGTGCCGTTATGATCAAAATTATCGTCAATGGAAAGACAGATATTAAATTGATCAGGCCAGTCTTTTATATACCTGACATGGATACGAGATTACTCTCCATGGGAACATTCCTAAATCAAGGATATTCTCTTTCAGGAAATAAAGATCACATCGATCTAATCAAGGAATCTTCCATTATAAGATTCTCACCACACGAACAAGGTCAAACCATATATTGGTTAGACTCTGAGATTCATAGCGAATCAATAAATGTTGTAACACGAAAACCAGATTTTCATATATGCATAAACGATTAGGACATCCACAAGATGAAGTTATCGTAAAGGAAAAATTCATTTAGAAGGATTCCCTAATATTCCTGTTCCTAAACGGAAACAAACTTGTTCAGGATGCGCTAAAGGAAAAATGCGCAGTAAATCATTTCCAGAGTCACAAAGTAGAGCTTCGTCTCCTTTTGACCTAATACATTCAGATCTTAAAGAAATATCGATGATATCATATCACAAATACAAATATTTTGTGACATTTATCGATGATTTTCTGGACATCTATGGATTGGTTTATTAAAGAAGAAATCCGATACGGAATCTTCATTAAAACAATTTGTTGCCTTAATAAGGAATAAATATCAAAAATTGCCTAAAAAATGGCGATTTGATGGAGGAAGCGAATTCACTAAAAGTGAAAAATACCTCAAAGATCTTGGAATTGAAATCCAAAAATCGTTACCATATACATCACAACAAAATGGCAGAGCTGAAAGGATGAATCGAACTATTTGGGAAAAGTCACAATCCCTTAGGTTTACCACTCATTGGTTGCGACGCACTGCAGTTACATACAATCCATGCGCAATAAAGCAGAACATATCTTATGGCGCTTGAAAACGCAGTATACCTATTACAATAGGACATCCCATAGCTGCGCAATTGGCAGACTATGCCTAGACCNAAATGTAAAAGAAAATGAGTCGTCATGGATCTTAGATTCAGGAGCATCATTACACTTTACTCACAATCAAAATGACTTTCTATATTATCGATCGCTAATTGAAAAGGTGTTGTACAAACCGCTGCTAAAGGTAAAACTTACAGATATTAGGCGCTAGGGTGCCGTTATGATCAACTAATCGTCAATGGAAAGACAGATATTAAATGATCAGGCCAGTCTATTTATATACCTGACATGGATACGAGATTACTCTCCATGGGAACATTCCTAAATCAAGTATATCTCTTTCAGGAAATAAAGATCACACGATCTAATCACGGAATCTTCCATATAAGATTCTCACCACACAAACAAGGTCAAACATATATTGGTTAGACTCTGAGATTCATAGCGAATCAATAAATGTTGTAACACGAAAACCAGATTTTCATATATGGCATAAACGATTAGGACATCCACAAGATGAAGTTATCCGTAAAGGAAAAATTCATTTAGAAGGATTCCCTAATATTCCTGTTCCTAAACGGAAACAAACTTGTTCAGGATGCGCTAAACGAAAAATGCGCAGTAAATCATTTCCAGAGTCACAAAGTAGAGCTTTGTCTCCTTTTGACTTAATACATTCAGATCTTAAAGAAATATCGATGATATCATATCACAAATACAAATATTTTGTGACATTTATCGATGACTTTTCTGGACATCTATGGATTGGTTTATTAAAGAAGAAATCCGATACGGAATCTTCATTAAAACAATTTGTTGCCTTAATAAGGAATAAATATCAAAAATTGCCTAAAAAATGGCGATTTGATGGAGGAAGCGAATTCACTAAAAGTGAAAAATACCTCAAAGATCTTGGAATTGAAATCCAAAAATCGTTACCATATACATCACAACAAAATGCAGAGCTGAAAGGATGAATCGAACTATTTGGGAAAAGTCACAATCCCTTAGGTTCGACGCCTGCTTACCACAATCATGGTGGGATGCGCTGAACACGCAGTATACCTATACAATAGGACTCCATAGCTCGCAATAAATGCAGACACCATATTTTCTTATTGAAAAGAAGAAACCGAATGTATCGGATTTGCGAGTATTTGGATGCCAAGCTTATGTATATATTCCTGCTGAACGCAGACAAAATAAGCTTGAAGCCAGATCTAAGATGATGATCTTTCTGGGATATAAAAATGGAATGAAAGGGTATAAATTTATGAACCCTGAAAATAACACCATTTTTATGGGAACGACAGCAGTATTTGACGAAACAAAATTTCCAAAATGTCGAAACTCTAATCAAAATCCCACATTCCTCAATCCAGAGGAAGAGTTTGAGGATCTCATGCCAGAAATACCTCATGGAACGTCTAAAGAACATAATACATCAGATGAAGAAGAAGATTCATCGAAATCAGAGAGTGATAATAGCTCATCTGACGAATCTAGTATATCTCCCAAAGGAAAGGGATCTGATAGTTCAAAAAACGATTCTAAAAGTGATGATTCAGATAATTCTGAAAGCGATGATTCAGACGATCAAAATGAAGTTGAGGAAGATTTATTTGCTCCCTCAAGACCATCATCTCCTAGACCAACTAGAACCAGACGATCAGTAAATCGACCAGATAACGTCTATGGAGATTTAGATCCAGTCGAAATCGAAAAAATTGATAGAAGAACGAGATTAGATCGTTTCACGATTAATAAATTATTATCGTGTGCAATTCCTATCAATGAAACAGCTAATACAGCTGTACCTGAACATCATCACGAAATATTTCGCTTACCAGTCAGCGAACAAAAAGATTGGATTAACGCTGAACAAAAAGAATGGGATATGCTCATTAAAAGAGGCGTTATAATAAATCTACAACATCTCCCTGAAGGTCGAAAGGCTATAGGTTGTAGATGGGTTTATGTCCAAAAAGACGATGGACGTAAAAAAGCTCGTCTAGTTGCCCAGGGTTTTTCCCAAATAGATGGCATTGACTACGATGAAATATTCTCACCAGTAGTAAGATATGAGACATGCCGTCTCATACTTGCACTTGCAGCACTAGAAAATTTATATATATCATTTCTAGATGTGACTGCTGCTTTCCTATATGGAAAACTGGACGAAGAAATATATATGAAACAACCACCAGGTTTTATCAATAAAGATAAGAAAAGCATGGTATATCGATTACACCGTGCACTTTATGGATTAAAACAAGCTTCATTAGCTTGGTGGAAATCATTAGACGAGTCAATGGAAAAAATGGGCTTCATACGAATACATTCAGATGCTGGTGTATTTATTTTTAAACAAGGAACCAACATAGTCATAGCGATTATATATGTCGATGACTCAATGTTTTTGGGATCCAACAAAATCATAACATTGCGTAAAAAGCAGGAGTTTATGAATAGATGGGAATCTAAAGATTTAGGAGATCTCATCGATGGTCAATCGAAAAATTTCTTATCATTTCAAATAAAGAAAAATGGAAATATCATTACCATCGATCAAAAACCCTATTTGCATAAAATAATCCAGAGACTAGGAATGAGTGACGCTACTCATACAAATACTCCTCTTCCTACTGGATATGAACCAATTAAAAATGATCAAATATTAGATCATACGATTAGATCTCAATATCAATCGGTTATTGGTTCATTATTATATTTGATGATTGGAACAAGACCAGACATTTGTTTTGCTGTTATAAAAATGTCACAATTTTCAGCAAATCCGTCATCAGATCATCTAAAAAATGCAATAGGAATGGCTAGATATTTAGCCAAATCAACAGATCTCTGCATAAAATACGACGGATCATTAAGATCTGGCTTAATGAGTTATACAGACTCAGATTGGGCTTCAGATAAAAATGATCGTCATTCCACATCTGGATTCTTTACTCTTTTATCAGGAGGAGTAGTATCTTGGACGTCTAGGAAACAAAAAACGGTAGCACTATCGTCAACAGAGGCAGAATATATGGCCTTATCTGACTGTGCAAGAGAGAACAAATGGATTAGATCTATTCTTACAGAAATCCATTTTCCCATAACTATTGCACCAATATACGGTGACAATATGGGATCTCTATTTATTGCAAATAATCCCGTTACTGAAAAACGTTCCAAACATATTGATATCAAATATCATCATATACGAAAACTCATAGATAACAAAGAGATTGAATTACGATTCATCAAAGGATCTGAAAATCCTGCAGATATTCTGACTAAAAATCTTGGTCGAATATTATTTCAAAAATTTATACCAATGTTAGGTTTATCAGAATCATTAAATTGATTACTGATGGCCCTGAAGTAGGGCCTTAAACTGCTTCATTTTACTGCATTACAGGGAACAGTCTATCACTGTTGAGATTACTCCAGTTAAACCCAAAGACTGTTGAACAGCTGTATCATTATGGGAAAAAATAAGAAACCACGCAGTAAAAAACAACAAACAATACTAACTATTGGAGGACATTCCAATGTTGGACATGAATGCGAACGCTCATCTCGCTGCCAATTTGAGCAAACCCCACCTACACCTTCTAGAAAACCACAGCCATTAATCACAATGACTCCGGCTGTTGCCATGTGGATGGACCAAGCCCTCCAAGGACGAGATCCTTGGACATTTCCTCCTAAAGCCTTTTGGGCTTGGCAATTAAAAGAAAGGTGGAGACGTGAAGGTGTCTCCGGACACATTTCTTTCGAAGATTTTTGAAAAGAATATACGCATCTCTTCTTGCAGACTTGTGAGAAGATCGTTACTAATCAGTACATGACTGTACAGATTATGGGGGGGTGTTGAACGACCTTCACCCCAAATACCCCTAAGCATAGCCTTCAACACGGCTATCACTGGTTTGACCCTTAGAGGGTATTTTCTTTTATATTTTCTTTTATTTACGTATATTTAATTACAGTTCTATACACAAATATGTACATACACTAAAAGTGTATATAAGACCTGTAGATAGAGAATATACGTTCAGTTGCTCTTTCTTGCTTTCCAGCATGTGAGTATCTCCACTCTATGAGTGCAAGACCTGGAGAGGTCTCTGGTCACTGTCTCAGACAGTGATACAATACTCAAAACACCTGGAGAGGTGTCTGGTCACTGTCTATGACAGTGATACAATACTCTTGTCATCACGGACGTATGACTCTATGTCTAACGGACATATGAGCTCATCGTTCATAACAGTGACGACCACTGAGACAAACTATGTCTGACGGACATATGATTGCTGCTCAACAAAGAGGTTGTTGGTGTATAGCAGGGTGGCTGGATTGGGTGGAAATGGGGTGTTGGGCTGCAGTGATCATGGAGGTGATGAGGTCCTGGAGATGCGTGTCTGAGGTGTGAGATAGTTTATGAGGCTGAGACTAGCAGGATCACAGCAGGTGCTGGAGTTGTTATAGTCAGACAAATGAACATTGCTGAAAACAATGTTATGTTCAGCTGCAAAGACAATTGGTGATGGTTTCCTGAGATGTTATAAGTCTCAAGCATGATTGTGAATGGCAACTTGCACCCAGGATGCATAATGAGTCATTCCATCTGATAACTGACAAAGGAGGGTGGTTCCAGGAGAGATGGGCTGCTGTGCTGATGTAGTTGTGTGCAGAGTTGAGGAGGTTGTGTGCTGTGCATAAGGAAGATGAGGAGGTGATGCCAACTGTGTGCCTAAATCCCAGTATAAAATGTTGTGTGCTCCTCGTAAGGACCTTTGTCATGATTCCACAAAGGAGGGTGGTTCTGGGAGAGATGGGCTGTTGTGCTGTTCAGAGTTGAGGAAGTTGACTGGGGAACAAATGTTCTCTGGTGAGTTCAGGAATTGTTGAAACTCTTTGTGGTGTGGTCTACAGGCAATTGTTGAAGGCAACATTGAACCTTCCCTGCTGTTTTCAAACCCTTTCCAGTCCATACTATACCATAAACTTACTTAAATAATGACAAGCAATATAGTTCCATTTCGCCATGTAAACCCAGTGGGATATCACAAGATTCTTTTTGTTTAACTCATTTTAAGTGAAATTGTGTCTAATGTCCTTTAATAAATAACCGAGTGCATAAATTTACTGTAATTTACCCATAATTAAGAGTATTTACATGTAATTTCCTCAATTCCATAGGGGGGGTTTTTCCTGATGAGTCAAATCACACGTCACTCTACGAGACGCTCTTCTGCGAGCTAGTCTTTCGGGTGAGTCAGACTTCGTTCCTCGTCGAGGCGCTCGCTGGTGGGCTACGATTCGGGGGGGTCTCCTCTGCCCTCGATTCACTGACTCCCCAGCAATGTCTGATTGTTAAATCACAGATCTCAGCAATCACGGAGAGCAACTGTTGCTAGCACAGGACTATATTGTACACTCTAGCTATAGTACACATGTTCCACTCGATGACGAACGACCTCTTAATGACCAAAGGCGATGCAACCATGTCACTTGATCAACTACGGTACAACAAGCATATTCATGATTAATAACCGAATTCATCCGAGGCGTCTTCGTACGAGTCGTCGTCCGAGTCATCGTACCCATCCAGATGAATCGAATTATCATGACCAGCCTCCAACTCCTCGCCATTATCCGATGTTCCCTTCTCTGGCGTCAAATTTGGGGACATAGACATCGCCGTCTCCAAGATATACTGCATACACCCCAACACAATCTCCAAGTCTCGGCGCATGATATTGAACGTGTTGCTCACTTTGAGGACCCCTTCGTGTGTAATAGTTACGAACGTGTAACGGAGACCATCTGTTGCAACACCGTAGACAGAGGCATCGCTTCGACCTCGGTTAACGCGCGATTGACGGAGACATGCAAGATACACGACAAGTTGGGCTAAAGCGTCGTCAAGGGTATTATAGGCTTTGACCTCGACACAAAGCAGGAGCGAGTAAAAGAGCCGTTTACGATCTTCGTTGGCTCCGAGGACAATTCCGACGCCATGATCGACACGGCCGCCGACAATTGTCTGGACTTTCGGTGGAGGATTAACTCTGTGCGCGAATGAAACTTCGCAATATACTTTGACCTTATCCCATGGTGTTGGTGTACGTCGGCCGTCCTTAGTTGCCGAAATGCCAGAAACCATGCCTCGCTGAAGTTTTTTGTAAGTAGAATCCGACAAAGTGTCTAACCAACTCACCATTACCGCTATACACTCGCACAGAAGGAAGTCCACGGCAACTCTACACGCCGACTCACTTGATCGATCGTAGATTGCAATATACCTGTCCAAGAGCGATACTAACAAGGTCCCTCGTCGATGGATCCGATAACACCAGGGAAAAACCTTACCGAGGCTTGCCGATGGCTGAAAATTTTTGACTTCTGGTAACGTCTCAATCATCCACCACGTTTGTACATCATTCATTCCAATGCTGTACGTCAAGCCGAAGTCCCGAACTGCCTCGTCAAACGTGAACTTCTTTACGGGCGTGCGTATGCACTGCTTTTTTCCAGCTTCTAAGGAAAGGAAGCGCTTTTTCCACTCCTTAAGATTACTAAGAGCAACGCTGTTTGGCTTGTAAGCATTCGCGACAGCGAAGAGCTGTTCGAAGAAGACATCAGCGGATTCTGAACGTGAGTCGACTCGGGGGCGCTTTGGCATGATGAGGGTCAAACATTTCCTTATCTTCTACTTCCCACGACCTGCGGGTTTAAGCTCCGGCATCACATGTCACAAAATGTCGTGACCCACCTGAGGCAGTGTTGCGTCTGACCCAGGTTATTACTATAAATGAGGAAGTGTTAAAATATAACCAAATGTTATTTCAACTGACTACTAATGTAGTAACAGTTGTCTGACCCTCAGATAGACTTAGTAGTGTGCTTTAGACATTTAGAAATGCAGTCTATAACAAGCAATATCCAGATAACCAATCTTGTGTAAAGCAATACTGTATGTACTCTCTACATAGTAGGAAACTTGGTCTGTTTGGTTCTATTTACTATATATCCCATGAGGTGTGAGTTTTGGTGTCCACTATATCGCATTTTTGCCTCTGTATCTACAATCATGAAAATCAGCATCACATTTTCAATCTATCTATCAGTGGTCAGGGACCACTACCACAGTCTTTATACAGGCCAGGAGCCTTAGGAGGGAGCCTGGGAACACTTTGCGTGGGTTAGCACATGGGAGTGCTTACTGTGGAACAAGATGATGGCCATACAAGGCAGCCATACACTATACTAGGAAGGACAGCCGGATTAGGCAAGAGGATCGCGCCCTTGATGGCATCATTGATCGACGTCGGCATCAACACATCAGGGATCATGCCATCATGCATCAGGAAGCAGCAGTGGCAGCGCATATGGACATATGGGATTGCAACACAGCCTATGGAGACAAGGAGGCTTTAAGGATATAGCCCCTTATGGTTACAAGGTCTAGAGCAACCCGGACTGGTCCAGAGAATGGCGTTACAGTGGCTGTGCCCAGAAGCATAGCAATGGTGACAGCATGGAGGCAGCACTCATACAAAACAATAAGGAGCATGAATGCAGTGGAGCACTGAAGGTTCTAGGTGGTGGCAAGGGTCTTGGTAGAATAGTATATAAGTAGTACAAGTGTCTTGAGTCACCCCAGACTTAAGATGGTTTCTCTTACACCCATGTAGGACTCTGTCTATAAGCTAATATACCCTATTCCTCTCCCCCTTCTCCTCCCTGCTCAACAAGGCCTGTGGGTCTGTGTCCTGACAGACAGTGGGTTAGTGTTGTTGGGCATGAGCTCATAACAGTGAGCTCATAACAGTATCAATACACAACATTTAAACAAATGTTGATGCGCTGGTATCAGTGACTCACACGTCTGGATATAATATATCCAATATGAAAGAAACATAAATGTGTGTCCACTGGTGTGTCAGCACACAATTTCCAACAGGAAGGGGGCACATGTGCTGCAGGTCCTGCTACGTGCTGGATGACTTGGAGTTCAGACAGCAGTACAGTGCAACTTAGTATAATTCCAATAAATCTATCAATGTTCACATCACTGTTGCCTTTTCCTTTCACATTTGAAATCAGAATTGTCCTTGAAGAGGGCATCCACATCAGGAAAACCTGTTTTTGTTAATTAAGGTTAATAGAATGTAAATAATTTAGCACTTGCTAATGGACAATAAAGTCTACTTAATATGGGTTTCGTGTGTGGATAGGGTGATGTGGTTAGGGGTGGGGGCGTGACGAGGAACATGTGATTCAACGGGAGGACAATAGTGGCAATGGCCCTAGGCTGACAGCATATCAAATCAAAAGGGCAGTGTTGAGTTAATGGCGTGAAGAAGGAGCGAGATTTGATGTACAAGAGGATACATGAAATGCCAACTCCAGGTGCATCAACAATCAATAACAAGGGTATTGGTGAGTTGATGTGCTTAAAGAGGAGCATATGTGAATGCCAAGGAAGGATTTTATGGCAATGGCCCTCCAGGCGCATCATATCAAAACTCACAAGGGCTTGTGTGAGGTTACTGGCGTGAAAGAGGAAGGCAGATTGAATGCACGGGGAGAATACTTGAGCCATGCCCTCTACAGGCTGAAACTAAGCAAGTGGACTGCGGAAGTTTCTGCAGGATAGGATTGTTGATTACGGATTGAAAAATGGAGCAGATGTGACTGCACAGGGGAGGAAGAGTATTGCCTGCTTTTGCGAGTGCATCAATCGGTGTGGTGGAGCATGGCATCAGTTAACTGCGTAGCTAATATTGAGGGGCCCATGTGAGGCAGACAGTGATTTGGCTCTCCGACGCTATGCGGAACGTGCAGATGGATTGTAGTTGTAAGAATGCATGTAGATGACATAGACTAACAGATATTTGCTCGTCATGATCACTAATGACATGTGGTTCATATTATCATCTAAGTTATTAGAAGGGGTACGACTGAAATATATAGAACAAAAGTTGATTAAAATCGCTAGGATTATGGTAAGGCTGAGGGCCCGCCACTCCACTTGTATAACCCTGAATGGGTTTCACTGCTTCCTACGGGGCCCGCCCGATCGACCCAACCGAGACAGTGCCGCCAGCAGACCGCAGACAACGAGCACCCACTCGTCGTATGAGCGACGACGAGGCCACGGGATCCCGCAGAGCTAACGGTCAGTGCTCTTCAGTCCATCTGCAGAAAGTCTTCTTCCGGCTCGTTGTACCTATACAGATCCTAGCGTCAGTATATATGTCTAGATTGGGCACAAGAAAGAAATGTAAGCAATTGAGAGAGGAGAGAGAGAGACGACGAATGCAAATGGAAGAAACAAGAGAGAGGACATGGGTGGGAAACAAGCACAAGAGAATGCAAGGTAAGTAAGCACAGAAAAGTAAAACTTGCACATCTAAAGCATCAACACCCTCTCGACCGCGCTGTGCTGCCTCCCGTCCGTACGCAATCCAAGTACCCTTCTGTCCCTCCTCTACACACGCGTGGTGGAATACCGGCATGCGTCTCCAGTGCCTCCTCGAGCGACTACAGAGGCAGCCCCAAAAAACGATGAAGGCCGGAACCGAGTCAAGGGCTCGACTATCCGTCGCTGCCCCCCCGCTTCTATGTCTCTGTCGGTCACGCACGGGTGAAGCACGTTCTCGCTAGATGGAGGCGGAGTCGGCCAGTGGAGCGGGCTATGATGGCTGATTAGCAGCGGCGACGCGACAGGAGAACGGACAGGATGGAAGGAGGAACATGGGGAGCAGCTAGATCGCCGTCTCGGGGGTGCATACTCTGCGTCAATTCGCGTTGTAGTTTGTTGAAGAGAGCGTACTAGCGTCATTGGGTGTCCGATTCCTTTGTGCTGGGCGCCAGAAGACGGACTTCGTCAATTTCAATGCTGCATATGCGTCCAACCTTCTGGTCGGCCTCTATCCAACTTCCACATCTTCCTCCAGGGTCTGGCGTAAGTCACTGCGAGCGGGCAGGCAAAGGCGGGTGATGGGCTTAATGTGGGGAGGGATGCATTGAACGTGGAACTGGCGTGGGAGCATGGGGAGCGATGAGAGAGCCGGGCGGATCGTGACAGGAAGCCAGACGCGTAGGATTCGATTAGGATTGTTGTATTTTGATGAGAAAAAAAAAGAAGACGCTTACAAATGCAGCAATCTTGGTATTTGTATTTCGAAGCCGTTGGACACCCTTTACCATTCGCGATGGTTGGTAGCGGTGCGCTTTGCACGTTCGGGCTGACAACAGCGGCAGGTTCTTGAGTGTCTTCAGTGCCGCAGTGGTTTGAATCATTGGCTCTTTGTCCAATGCTCCACGGCTGAAACAAAGAGGTGTGTGAAACCGCAAACTGAAAGCATTAGCGCCGCTGCCATTCTCGCGCGAACCTCAACTTGAATCTTTATGGCTCTTGTAGATATCTCGGCCGTCGCCCGGCCGATAATCGCCTCCCGAGCTGCAGAATTATCGTCCATCCTTGAGCTGGGTATATATGGGCCACGAGAAGACTGGGTTGAGTGGCTTAGTCAAATGAAAGATTGAAAGCCCTCTCCCAGACACGCAAAGTTAAACATACATGCGCAGCAAGATAACTCTGGATTGAAGCACTTGTTGGTGTACAGGTGTTGCACGGGCGTCAACCA